>JXTB01000615.1:181134-200701 GCA_002914805.1 Parasponia andersonii | reverse complement strand
GATTCTCTTCGTAGGACTATTCCTAGCAAATCTACTCTACAGACTAAAGAGTATAAAAACGAATTTCTTATTTCACTTCGGTGAAATAAGTTTAATCCCCAGACTGAAGTTTTCAAGAATGAAAGAAAAGAGGATACTGACCTTTCTTCAATGGAGTTGAGTTAATTCGGAATCGTCGGAGGAGCAGCAGTGGTTGGAGCGATCTAAGAGAAAGGACGGCGCTTGGGTTCTTGAGGTTTCTGAGGATTTTCTGAAGTTTTCAGGAGAGAGACGGAAATGAAATAGGAACAGTTGATTTCTGATATTTATAACCTAAGCACCGTTAGATCGCAGCCGTAGATCAGAGGATTCGAATTTTAAATCTGAAGGCTAAGGATCGCGCGGGATTTAAATATATCCGAAAAGTCAGGATAATTTGAAATTTGAAAAGATTTGGTGACGGTTGGTGTCAATCAGGCTTCCTCGAATTTCATTCCTGGTTACACGTGTTCCGTTCTGACAAAGAGGGGGATACGCGTGATCTTGAAAAAGGAGATTTGGAATCTGACGGATCTTGATCACAGGTTTTATGACATCACAAGGTCGCACGGTAATTAGAAGCTCCATTTCGTCCTAAAGAACTAATGGAGCTGGGGGGCAATTGTTGTGCGGTCTAAAATCCTAAGGTCGCATAAGTGTTATATGCGACCTCCTCTGAGAATGATGTATGCGACCTCTCCCGTGATGGTTATATGCGACCTCTCCTGTGATGCTTATATGCGACCTCTTCCGCAGGTTTTTGTGCGACCTTCTCCGACCAGTTTTCCTTAACAAACAGGAAACCTATAGGAAAAGGGAAACACGAAACACTATAAAGGAAACCTACAAGAAGAGGGAAATAGGTAAATGCTGTGGAAGAAACCTACAAGGAAAGGGAAACTGAAGATTCCTATTTGCGATTAACTAAGTTATCCTTTTCGAGTAGTTATCCAATTGTATTTTTATTACCCAATTGTATAGTTACCCGTTTATACAATTAGGATCCTAGAGACATAGGGAACCTTGGGACATAAGGTCACTACAATCTATATAAAGGGGGCTCTATGTTCCGAAGACATAACAACCAATTCTGGGCAGAAACAAGTCACAGAAAATAGAAGTCAGAGCAAATACACGCCTAGAGTATTCCAAACTTTGGGTAGTCTAAGTCGTTTGTATTCTTCAATAGCTTTCAGTCTTTCCGATCTCCAAACAAGATTGTAACTTTGAGTGTTCATTATTATTCATAAAATAGTGAGAAAACAGTGGACGTAGGCTCATCTTTTTCGGGGCTGAACCACTATAAATCCCTCTCTCCTTATTTGTTTTGATTATTTATTTCAATTTACACAAGCCACATCTCTTAATTATTTATAAATTTATTGTTGATAAAACCTCCATCAACATATGCTATACAATCTCGGCAGTTTATGATGACAAAGAGAGTTCTGTGGCCGAATTCGAATCTTATGCAAAGATTTATGAAGAATCTCTTTTGCAGCATATAAGAATTTATATGCACAATGGGAACGAATACGTGCTGAAAACTGAGGTTTGGTAAGATCCAATTCCAATTTACTTGAGTTTAAAGAAAATTCTATAAAAAGAATACAAGAATTGGAATTACTTGTTGATAAAAAGGAAAAGAAATTACGAGAGGTTTTTTTAGAACTTGATAGAACATTACAATCTTTCAAAATGCTTAATTCTAGTTTATCTCAATTAGATCTTATTTTTTCATCTGGAAAATCTTCTGATGATATTACTAAGCTTGGTTTTAAGGGTGAGTGTTCAGGAACTAAAATGATTTTTGTTAGGGAGAAATCAGTTTATATTCTTGTTAGCGTACCTATTGTTACATCGGTATGTTCAAAAAATGTTCCAACATATGTCACCACACCTGCTGTTATAACAGCGGGGCCTCATGTAGCAATTAAGAGTGGTCTTAGTTTTGTGAATGTTGTTGCAATAGTAGGAAAATTTGTTGTAAACAAGAAACCTGTCTCCGTTGTTGCAATAGCAGAATCGTCCACGGCAAACAAAAGTAAGAGATTCATACCCATTTATCATTCTTTTGGTATTAAAGGTCGTATACGACCTAGATGTTTTACCATGTTAAGTTTTTTGGAAAATAATTATTTCAATAAATCATTTTTGAGATCTCCTCCGAGAAAAACTCTAAAAATAAAAATTAATTTAAGAAATAAATTTAGAAAAATATGAGTAAGAAAATGTGATCTTAATTACTTTTTTCCTTTTACATATGTAAGAACTGATACTATTAACTCATGGTATTTTGATAATGGATGTTTCAGGCATATAATACTATTAACTCATGGTATTTTGATAATGGATGTTTCAGGCATATAATAGATGATTCTTGAGAATTACAAACTTGTCTCTGAAGAAATGGTGAGTTTTTGTGATAGAATCAAATGAAGAGTTTTTGGTGTAAGAACTTTTGATATTGAAGGTTTTTCAAAGCTAGAAAAGAACATGCATAAGGAGGGACTAATGACTAATTTAATTAGTATAAGTTAATTTTGTGACTTAAAAGTTGAATATTTGATTCACCAATGAAAAATGTCAACTTCTGGATACTTCAGTTAAGTGTGTATTAGAAAGATCTAGATCTTCTGATAATTGCTATGCTTTATCTCAGGAGAAGGTTAGTGTGATGAAAAGATTGATCAATTTCATGATTGAGAGAGGCTAAAAGAGAGGGGGAGTAGGTAAAATACTTTTTTTATTTAACATTTTGGTTTTGTAATTATCTCAAATTCATGAGAATAAAATTATATTTGCTTCTACTTCTCAATCTTAGAGTTCAAATTTTTTGTTCGTCATTTTATCTAGGATCTTGTTGAATCCAAAATAATTATATTGGATTTTATTGAAATAGAAAGATAACTTGCAGATATTTTCACTAAAGTGCTTGATTTTATTATATTTGATTCTCTAAGAAAAGCTTTGGCATTTTGTTCTATTTGATTTTTTTATTTATTTGTATTTGTTCTAGACGAAATATTTTGAATGAATAATCCCTACATTTTTTATTTGGAAATTCTTAGGACTTTAGAAAAAGGTGATTTATTCTTTTCAAAAATCTAATTTTTTATTTGAATTGATTTTAAGATTCTTGTTTCTTGAATTTTCTCATTGCATAGGATAAATTGAATAATCTAGATTAGATTTTGACTAATAAGTATTTAACTTATCTCTTGTATTGAAAATATTATGCGTACAAACATCATAAACAGAAAAAATTACCTAACACGGAAGCGTAAAAATTGTCCATAAGTAATTTGGGCCTATATATCATAAAATATGTAGAGGATAATTATCGTGTGAAAATAGTTACCTCAATATTTAGAATGAAAGCTATTGTTTACGTATAGATTAATGTATTGAAAATAATAATAATAATAATAATGCGACACAATTTATTGCCTATGAAAAGTGGAAGAAAACTTCATGCGATAGATAAAAAAAAAATTGTCAGTCATTACTCAATCCATCTCATTCAATAAATTCTATAATTCAGGAAATTACTTTGACAAGAATTTTAAAATTGATTTAATTCCAGAATCCATCTCATTCAGTAAATTCTATAATTTAGGAAATTATTTCGACAAGAATTTTAAAATTAATTTAATTCCAAAATCATTTATATGCTTAGAATAAATCTGCTCATTATGTGATTTTAGGTAATTTCCATTTCAAATTTTGGGATTTCCATATTTTCATGGCCAGATACACATTTTTTCGAATTGTTTTTTGAAAAATGGGCCCTTTTAGATTTATTGGCAAATTGTCCTTGCTGTTGCAAGAACAAGTCTATGTCTCTTGATTTGGTTTCTGTGAGAATCATCATTATTTTTTAGTGCCCATTTTGTCACGTCTATTCATCATCGTCATTCATTTACTTCTTTTTCATTTCTGCAATCTCTCTTTCATTCTCGTACACACATGTCCTATGAGTTTGCAGATTTAAAGCTTTAACCTTCAAATAGGGGATGCTCGTTGTGGGAGTTCTCAAAAACGCCATCTCTGGTGAAGGGAGCCACACCAGTAAAGGTTTCTCTGTCAACTCTTAATGTTGCGACAACGGAGAAGCATCTCATGTTGCAACACTGGTCATAATTGAAATATCTGCAGCAGCTTCTTCTTCTCATTCGAGACACCTTCTTCTCAACTAAGGTGATTTCTTGATGTTTGTTTGTGTTTCTTTTATGGTTTGAGTTGATGAACAAGACTTTGGCCCTTTTTGACCAAAAAAAAAAAAAGAAGTATTTTTTGAAAATATGTGCAGTCATTTCATTATTTTTTCTTGTGCATATAATGTAATGCCCAAGATTCTCACATGCATAATAAGCCAATAATGAACATGTAAATTTCTCATTCTTTATTGTTAAATGCTTTTAATATGTGTTATTATACTAATATTTGTCGAAGTATTCCCATGCAGTGTAAAGGCTCAGTACCCTCAGAGAGAGAGAGAGCTAGGTGTGTGAAAAAAAAAAACAAAGAATATATATTCATGAATACAATACAATGTACTCATGCATTAATATCAAGTTTGATGATAACTAGGTAAAGTAGTAGTTTTTTCGGTAAAATGTATTTTCACGTTTTTTGGAGCCAAATTCATTGTACGTTTAACACACCATAGCTTTAATTTAATATTTAGGACTTATTTTTAGTATTTTCAAAAATATTCGTTCTAGATAAGCACGAGAAGGCAGTCACTATACTGAACTGTGTTTAATTACACTAAGCTAGATTAGATTTAGCTTAATCGCGTATTGTCATCTTTGTGTATTCTATCAATTGAGAAATTTTACTATATTTGCATTATCAATTAGAGTCTAATAGACTTTCGTTTTATGTTTAATGATTGGTTATGGGGCTAGATGCCACCAAATTAGAATAAGATTTGCCATATAACATCATAAGTCAAAGTATGACTAGATTTCAATTTCTAAGCTAGGTTTCACCATTTTGGTGTACACTTGAGTGTATTGGAATAACCAACAATGTGGTGAGTAAGCCAAGAGTGATTTAAAGCTGGACATATGGATTGTTAGAGTGTGAAATACCGAAAATACCCCTTAGAATTTAAGTTATGTCTTTTCGTAGCCATTAAGTATTGATTTTGGACCAAATCTGGTCATTTCTTCCTCTTTCTCTCCAGCCACGACTTGAACCACTCCAGCCACTTTCTATACTTCTCTCAGCTCCCCTTAACCATTTCCAAGAGTTTCCAAGTGGTAGAACTCAATTTGGAGCTCAAGAAAGCAAGATAGGTCCAAACTAGTCAAGGTAATTCTACTAGTTCTTCTTCCTAGGTTTTGTGTTGTTATTTCAATTCTCCACTTAATACTACTTAAGTAATGTTTCCTCTAGGTCCTCTTGAGTCCTAAGATCATTTTCAAAGCCTTAGAAATCAGTTTTGTGGAAGTAGAAGGCAAGAGCTTCAACAAAAGTTCAAACTAGTCAAGGTGAGTTTTTTATGTGGAGATTAGAATTGGTAATTTATTTCCATTGCTTTAGCTCTTTAATTAAAGCTTTTATTTAATGAATTAAGGTCTAAGAAAACCTTTTATATGGCTGGAAAAACAGAATTTAAGTGGAAGATTAAAGTTAGTCTTAAAGCCCCAAAGTTTGCTACTTGTAGATTCAAGTGTTTTCAAGTGTGCCATTGTTACAATAAGCTCCCCATACTTGTAATCTGATTTTACAAAATTGAAATATATATCTTGTTGATCCCATGATGTAAACATATGTGTTTTGTTGCTGTTTGTGACAATAGAAAAGTGTAAAAGTGGTTTTAAACTTTGTTTAAAACGAAAGGAATTGAAGTATACCTAGGTTGATCTAAATGATCCTCTTGGAGCTATATATGTAGGAATTGGCTTATTGATTGTTATTACAGGTCTTAAACCATGATTTTAATCATGTGGGGATGTCATAAAAATAAGAGAGGTGCTGTCCAAATATTTCTAGAACCAAATGGTACCATTTAGAAGCTAATAGACTAGTGTTTATGAAAGTAGATGACATTTTGGTTCATTTTGTGATTAGGGTTCCTTCTTTTGTAAAAGCTGTGATTCGGTCTTGCACTTGTTTTCTTTAATCATTTTACATTGTAGTAATAATGTTAGTAAGAAAATTGACATCAGGTCTTCCGCACACCTTGCCATAGAGAATACTGACCCTTTCCACTATCTTTTCTACCGGACACAAGATAAGTGAAGATTTATTTTAACTGCATCACAAGAACAATAGTAGATACAAGATGTTTTCTTACATGCTTATGTGTACTATTTCAATTATATGTTATTTATATTATTGTTGTAAAGTTTACGGAAACATAAGTATGATATTATCATTTAAGCATGATTTTCAAAGAAGTGAAGTTTTCCACACATTGGATTTAAAGTAGTACCATTGTACAAATTTTACGAGATATGTTTTAAGTACAGTGTTTAGTCTGTCTGCGTTGGGTAAGTATGGTTTGCACAGGCATCCTTCCCGCATAGGTGGGCACGGCTTACCAACTGCTGGGACTGAGCATTGTACTATGAGATTTATCAGGTGCATTACTTAGTCAGTCTGCGTTGGGTAAGTATGGTTCATATTGGCCATGTGTTTCCTTCCCGCATAGGTGGGCACAGCCTACTGACTGCCACGACTTTGTAATGTACTCAAGGGCCCTATAAAGAAATGTTTTCTAAGAAAAGTGCATCAAAATGAAAAGTTATGAAAGAAAGAGTACAATGGGAATTTCAATAAAGTTTATGCATGAAACATGTTCACGAGCATGCATGATCTTTACTTACTGAGCATTAGCTCATTTAGTTCCTGTGATGCAGCTGAGGACATTTTTGATGTATAAAGTTGCTGTTTGGCTAGTACGCTTTCTTGTTGCTATGATCATACCGATGTAGACGAGCTTGATTTGTGGGCAGAGTTTTCTTTGTATTTTGTTATTCTAGTGTGTTGTAAATATTACTGTTGATGGCAAGATAAATTGATAAGGAGATTTAGTTGTATATTTTGTAAAGACACTTTCAAAAAGTAATGCCACGTATTTTTTTTTGTTATAGAGCTCGAAAAGTTTAAATTTGGCCTACCTTTTTGGAAAAACTAAAAATATGATTTATAAAAGAGTAATGCTTCCTAGTTTGACCTCCATAGTCATATAGTTAAGGCAAGGGGGCATCACAGTATCGGTATCAGAGCGGAGGTTTAGACGTTTCTAGAGACTGCCAACATATGTATGATCATGTGACAGAAAGCTCAGTCAACCAGTAAGTCTAATTAATTGCATATATGTATTTTATTTTATTATATAAATTTGATGCATACATTATTATTGGCTATTATGTTTGTTTGTAAGTAAGGGCCATTGTACAGGAAATTATGCCAAGGGGTAGAGGTCAGACTAGCCACCCGAGGGGTGATTAAGACAATGACAAAGATAGTACTATTCATCGATTGGCTGAATTAGTAGAGAGACAAGCTCAACAAATAGGGAGGCTTATAGAATGAGATCAAAGGAGAGACGAACAATTACAGTACAAGTTGTGGCTAGACAAGAAAATCATGAACCAGTTTCTGAAAGGTTTAGGAAGAATAAACCTCTAGTTTTTAAAGTTGAAACCGATCCATTATTAGCTGAGGAGTGGATTCAGAGTTTGGAGGATATCTTTGATTATATAAGAATCCCTGAAGAAGAGAAACTTTCTTGTGCTACTTATATGTTCCAATTGGATGCCAGGCATTGGTGGGATTCCATAAAGTCAATCACTGATGTTAACAGTTTAACTTGGAAGAGATTCAAAGAAATCTTTTACAGGAAGTACTTTAGTGAAGCTCATCGACTTGCAATGGCAGCTGAGTTTACTAATTTGAGGTAAGGTGGCATGTCTGTGTGTGATTATATAAAAAAATTTGATGAACTATCCTACTTTGCTCCTTATATGGTGAGTACCAACGAGTTGAAAGTAAACCAGTTTCTACAGGGGCTCAAAGTAGAAATATATAGGGATAATAAGATATCTACAGGAAAAGGTGCACCTTACACAGAAGTTGCAGAGAAAGCCCTTGAGGCTGAAGAAGCTGAACTGAAGGTGGTAAAGGCACTAGAAATTAGAAGAAATATAAATATGGCAAGGAGAAATACAAATTTCGGAAAGGGTACTCAACCAGGATTTAATGGAGGTAAAAGGAAGTTCCCACAGGGTCAGGGATAAAGACAAGATTCTTCAAAGCGCCCAGCAATAGGTCAACAAATGCATTATACTCAAACTCAGAAAGTTACATGTCCTAAATATGGGAAGCCTCATAAAGGTGAATGCTTTTTTGGTAGTAGAGTGTGTTATACCTGTGGCAAGATAGAACATTATTCTAGAGACTGTCCCTCCACCTTTGGTGAACAAAAGAAAGTTCCATCTCGTGTATTTACCATGACTGCGACAGATGCTGAGACTGATCCATCAGTTGCAGCAAGTGAGATCTCTATCTTTGATATTTTCGCAAATACATTAAAAGATTCAGGAGCTACACATTCATTTGCATCCCCATCATATGTGAGAAAATTGAACAGATCACCTGAAACTTTGAATTTAAGATACTGTGTAACTATTCCATCTGGAGAAGTGCTATATTCTGGTCAAGTTTTGAGAGCGTGTCCAATACAGATGGACGGTAGAGAGTTGTGGGTAGACTTAATAGTGTTGGATATGTAGGATTTTGAGGTGATTTTGGGTATGGATTGGCTATCTAAGTATCATGCCAGCATTGATTGTAATGGTAAGAGAGTGGTATTTCAGCCATCTGGTGAAGAGAAGTTTATTTTCCTTGGGTCTTCTAAGAAGAAAATGGTGCCAATTATTTCAATGATAAAAGCAAGGAAGTTACTTGAGAAAGGATGTACTGGTTATCTGGCAAATGTAATGGATACTAGAGAAGAACTTAGGACAAAGCCACAGGAAGTACCAGTAGTTGATGAATTTCTAGAGGTATTCCCAGAAGATCTACCAAGATTACCACTTGATAGAGAGATAGAGTTTGCTATTGACTTGCTACCTGGCACTGCTCCTATTTCTAAAGCACCATATAGAATGGCTCCAGTAGAGTTAAAGGAATTAAAGGTACAATTACAGGAGCTTTTGGATAAGGGTTTCATACATCCAAGCTTTTCACCATGGGGTGCTCCAGTGCTATTTGTAAAGAAGAAAGATGGAACTATGAGGCTTTGTATCGATTATAGAGAGTTAAATAAGGTTACAATCAAGAATAAATATCCTCTCCCTAGAATTGATGATTTATTTGATCAGTTACAAGGTGCTTCAGTATTTTCCAAGATTGATTTAAGATCAGGATACCATCAACTGAAGATTAAGGAAGAAGATATTCCTAAGACAGCTTTTTGGACGAGATACGGACACTATGAGTTTTTAGTGATGCCCTTCAGTTTAACTAATGCCCCAGCTACTTTTATGGATATGATGAATATAGTATTCAAGGATTTCTTTGATAGTTTTTTTATAGTGTTCATTGATGACATTTTGATATATTCGCGCTCGAGGGAGGAGCACATGGAGCATTTGAGAATAGTTTTGAGGATCTTGAAAGAAAAACAGTTGTATGCAAAGTTCAAGAAGTGTGAGTTTTGGTTGGACAAAGTTATCTTCCTTGGTCATGTAGTGTCTGGAAATGGTATTTCTGTCGACCCAGCAAAGGTTAAAGCTATAAGTAATTGGTCAAGGCCTACAAATATTTTAGAGATTCGTAGTTTCTTGCGATTGGCTGGTTACTATAAAAGATTTGTAGAAGGATTTTCTAAGTTGGCCTCTCCGTTGACTCAGTTGACTAGAAAGAATATGAAGTTTCATTGGAATGATGATTGTGAAAAGAGTTTTCAAGAGTTAAAGCATCGTTTGGTCATAGCTCCTATACTTTCTATACCCACTGGATCAGGAGGATTTGTTGTTTACAGTGATGTTTCAAAGAATGGTCTAGGCTGTGTTCTGATGCAAAATGGTAAGGTTATCGCCTATGCTTCTAGGCAACTAAAAGAATATGTAAAGAAATATCCTACTCATGATTTGGAGCTAGCAGCAGTAGTTTGTGCACTGAAGATTTGGAGACATTATCTTTATGGAGAAAGATGTCAAATTTTCATAGACCATAAAAGTCTCAAGTATTTCTTTACCCAAAAGGAACTGAATATGAGACAGAAAAGATGGCTTGAACTGGTAAAAGACTATGATTGTGAAATTAACTATCATCTAGGAAATGCTAATGTGGTTACAGATTCTCTAAGTAGAAAGTCATTAGCTGCTATGTCAGTCAAGTATGTTGATCGAAAGCATCTTTTGATGGATTTGTATCGATTGGAATTAGAGATTGTGCCTACAGGTTTAATGGAGAGATTAGCAGCTCTTACATTGCAACCTACAATTTTAGAGAGAATCAAGCAAAACCAGAATACGGATCCCTATCTGATAGGTTTAAAGACTAAGATAGAGTCCAGAAAGGAGGTAGCCTTCCAGATTTCTGGTGATGGTGTAATCAGATTCAGAAATAAACTCTGTGTGCCAGACAGAACAATTAGAAAAGAGATATTAACAAAAGCTCACACTACTCCCTATCTGTGCATCCTGGTATTACAAAGATGTATAGGGATTTGAAAATGTATTACTGGTGGCCAAATATGAAGAAAGATGTGATTGAGTTTGTAGAACAATGTCTCACATATCAGCAAGTTAAAGCTGAAAATCAAAGACTTGCCGGTACATTAAAGTCCATACATGTGCCACAATGGAAATGGGAAGAGATTGCTATGAATTTGGTGGTTGGACTTCGTAAGACAAATAAAGGCCATGATACTATTCGGGTTATTATGGATAGATATACTAAGTCAGCCCATTTCCTGCTGATTAAAGTGACTTATAGTTTGGATCAATTGGCTCGGTTGTATGTTCAAGAAATCATTAGACTACATGGTGTTCAAAAAGTTATTATTTCTGACCGAGATGCTAGATTCATTTCAAAATTCTGGAAGAGGGTTCAGGAGGCTATGGGTACAAAACTGGCATTCAGTACACCTTTTCATCCTCAAACAGATGGACAATCAGAGAGAAGCATACAGACTCTTGAGGATATGCTTAGAGCTTGTGTGTTAGATTTTCATGGATCTTGGAGCAAGTACTTGCCGTTGATAGAATTTGCCTACAACAATAATTATCAAGCTTCAATTGAAATGCCTCTGTATGAAGCCTTATATGGAAGAAAATGTAGATCTTCAATTCACTAGGATGAGATGGGAGAAAGGAAATTACTTGGTCCAGAATTGGTAAGAGAAACAGCTGAAGCAGTAGAAAAGATTCGTAAATGGTTATTAGGTGTTCAGAATAGACAGAAGCATTATGCTGATCCTAAAAGGAGAGAAGTCATATTTGATGTTAGGGACAAAGTATTTTTGAAGGTTGCACCCATGAAAGGAATCATGAGGTTTGGGAAGAAAGGGAAGCTTAGTCCTAGATATATAGGCCCATTTGAGATACTTGACAAAGTTGGAGATGTTGCCTATAGACTTGCATAACCACCCTTACTGTCAAATATGCACAATGTTTTTCACGTCTCTATGTTAAGAAGATATGTTCTAAACCCTTCACATGTTTTGAGTTATGAGCCATTAGAGTTGAGCCAAGATGTGAGTTATGAAGAAGAACCAGTGGAGATTTTGGATAGAAAATAGAAGGAGCTTAGAAGCAAGAGGATCCCTTTGGTCAAAGTATTGTGGAGGAACCACGAAATAGAAGAGGCCACATGGGAAAGAGAAGAAGAGATGAAAACTAAGTATCCTCACTTATTTGGATAAGCAAATTTTGAGGACAAAATTTAACAAGGAGGGAAGGATTGTAATGCCCAAGATTCTCACATGCATAATAAGCCAATAATAAACATGTTCATATTGCATAATAGACATATCAAGTGACTAGAATCAGCTTTACAGTAAATTTCTCATTCTTTATTGTTAAATGATTTCAATATGTGTTACTGAACTAATATTTGTTGAAGTATTCCCATGCAGTGTAAAGACTCAGTACCCTCAGAGAGAGAGAGTTAGGTGTGTGAAAAAAAAACAAAGAATATATATTCATGAATACAATACAATGTGCTCATGCATTAAAATCAAGTTTGATGATAACTAGATAGAATAGTAGTTTTTTCGATAAAATGCATTTTCACGTTTTTTGGAGCCAAATTCATTGTACACTTAACACACCATAGCTTTAATTTAATATTTAGGACTTATTTCTAGCATTTTCAAAAATTTTCATTCTAGGTAAGCACGAGATGGCAGTCACTATACTGAACTGTGTTTAATTACACAAAGCTAGCTTATTTTCAGCTTAATCGCGTAATGTCATCTTTGTGTATTCTATCAATTGGGAAATTGTACTATATTTGCATTATCAATTAGAGTCTAATAGACTTTCTTTTTATGTTTAATGATTGGTTATGGGACTAGGTGCCATCAAATTAGAATAAGATTGGCCATATAGCATCATAAGTCAAAGTATGACTAGATTTCACTTTCTAAGCTAGGTTTCACTATTTTGGTCTACACTTGAGTGTATTGGAATGACCAACAACGTGGTGAGTAAGCCAAGAGTGATTTAAAGCTGGACACATGGATTGTTAGAGTGTGAAATACCGAAAATACCCCTTAGAATTTAAGTTATGTCATTCTTAGCCTTTAAGTATTGATTTTTGACCAAATCTAGTCATTTCCTTCCTCTTTCTCTCCAGCCACGACTTGAACTGCTCCAGCCACTTTCTAAACTTCTCTCAGCTCCCCTTAACCATTTCCAAGAGTTTCCAAGTGGTAGAACTCAATTTGGAGCTCAAGAAAGTAAGATAGGTCCAAACTCATCAAGGTAATTCTACTAGTTCTTCTTCCTAGGTTTTGTGTTGTTATTTCAATTCTCCACTTGATACTACTTAAGTAATGTTTCCTCTAGGTCCTCTTGAGTCCTAAGATCATTTTCAAAGCCTTAGAAATCAGTTTTGTGGAAGTAGAAGGCAAGAGCTTCAACAAAAGTTCAAACTAGTCAAAGTGAGTTTTTTATGTGGAGATTAGAATTGGTAATTTATTTCCATTGCTTTAGCTCTTTAATTAAAGCTTTTATTTGATGAATTAATGTCTAAGAAAACCTTATATATGGCTGGAAAAACAGAATTTAAACAGAATTTAGCTCATTTAGTTCCTGTGATGCAGGTGAGGATATTTTTGATGTATAGAGTTGCTGGTTAGCTAGCACGCTTTCTTGTCGCTATGATCATACTGATGTAGACGAGCTTGACTTGTGGACGGTATTTTCTTTGTATTTGGTTATTCTAGTGTGTTGTAAATATTACTGTTGATGGCAAGATAAATCGATAAGGAGTTTTAGTTGTATATTTTGTAAAGACACTTTCAAAAAGTAATGCCACGTAGTTTCTTTTGTTATAGAGCTCGAAAAGTTTAAATTTGGCCCACTTTTTTAAAAAAACTAAAAATATAATTTATAAAATAGTAATGCTTCCTAGTTTGACCTACATAGTCATATAGTTAAGCCAAGGGAGCGTCACATATAATTTTTGTTATTTTGTAGGATATTAGAATTATTAGATGTTTTGTCCAAAAATATGTCAAAAGGTAGGGGTGACGATTCGTGTCAGCAGGTCATATTCGATTCATGTCAATGTCCATATATAACAACATATACCTCAACTCGAACTCGACCTGTTTAATAATGGTGTCAGAAATTCTAACTCAAACCCGACCTGTTTATAAATGAGTTGACCTAATATGACATCGTGTTACCCGTTTATTCAAATGAGTCATATTTTGGTTAAGTCAGCCCGACATAAGCCGTTAATCCGTTTATTTCAAATTAGCTAAAATATATGTTTTTAACTCATTTAACAAAAATTCATACATGTTTTATGATCTTAAGACACAATAAAATCTTAAAAATGCACTAATATTTTCAAATTAGTATTATATGGATCATAAATGGATTGATTCGAAATTGAACTATTTAATAAATGGGTCATTGCGGGTTAGTTTTGGATTGGTGGGTCAATTAAAACCTGATCTATTTAATAAATGGGTTCGCGGATTCAACCTGAACCCATTTAAGGTAAACCTAAAATCACTAACTCCGTGCAAATTTCGAATCGTGTTGTCATGTCATATCACAAGTTACCAGCCCTACCAAAAGGAAGATTGTTAGGACTACAATCTGTGGCTATTTTGATTGACATCTTATTTGGAATAATTAAAATTATTAATTTCTGCAAATCATTTGTGTTGAGTGTGATTTTCTTTTATTGAATTTGATTTTTGCATATCATGTCGAATATGGTATGATTTTCAATGAAAGAAGGAAGTTTCCTTTTGTATATTACCATATAAAGCCTCCCACATCTTTTATGCTATGTTGTATTTCTTTTATTATTGATTGAAGAATTGCAAGACATAACTTCGAGATGAAGGACAAGCTTCTTGAACAATTGTGTATTACTCATTTTTTTTTTATTTTGTTTTCCCTAATTTGGATGCTACTGTTGCAACAGCAATATCACAATAGGAAAATTTTGTTTTTGGCATCTTTTTATTAGATGATTTGTGGAAATTATTAATAATCTTATGTTAGGATATTTACCCTTAAAAGCAAATTTCTAATTTTACCTTTTTAGTATAAACAACTTTCTCTTATATGTAATTATGATATGTGCTAGATTAAACTATCTCAGATGAATAGTTTATTTATCTGAAAATGATTTCATGACATTATTTGTATATAAAGAAACAAATATGATTAAGTGTTAATTATGGGGAGACTTGTTTCTTTATCTAAATCTAAATTAATTAGTTCACAATTTGTAACTAAAGATGGAATATTTTATTTACTAAAGATTGTAGTGTTTGTCTATCTCAACAGGAATGATGTGTCTTAAATTATTAAACTCTCTAACTTCTGATAGAAACACTAGTATAACATAAATATGTAATATGTATTGAACTGAACCAAGTAATATAAAGAATTGGAGTGTCTAACTTAATTCTTAATATTATAACAAACTAGCTCTTAGCATATAGATCTTAATCTTTGATATTTAATTGGACTTGCTTTCATAGGTTGTAGCCTTTTGATTTGTTAAAAGAGTAGTTGCTGTGAAATTAGAGGAGAACTCTAGCATATTGGAGATTATGACTTATAAATTGACGAGAATATCAAATAGTTAAGGATACTATACATTAATATCACTTTAAGGTTTTTCAAGATTTACGGAATAATTAAATCTAAGATCTTAGTATTTACTTTGTGAATTGATTGATAATTTTATCTAAATGGCCATTGAGAATAAAATTATCGACAACATTATTTCTTGATAGAAAAATGGTAACTTAAAGGTAAATATATATTGTATGGGTATTACGGTAATTTCACCTATCCAAGGGGTTCTATATGTGGTATAGAATATGCTAGATCGATCGGTTAATCAAAGGTAGTTGATTAAATCTCTATAAAATGCATGACATTTAATCTATGAGTGCAGTATTGGGTCTTTAGTGGAGTGTCTTATTTACTAATAGTATTTATGTAAATACCATAATAAGTATTATTATATATTTATCATATTATTGGAACTTAGATTATTTGGTTCCATTAGGTCTCTTGTCTAGCTTAACAAAGCTCATTAATTAGTTGGTAGTTTTTGTGAAATTAGTTTCATAAAACTACAAAAAATAATGATTCTACACAAAAGTTAGTATTTTTATAAATAAATTATTTGAGTTGGACATATTTATAAAAAATACACCCAAAGTCTAAATTAGAGAACAAGCCCAATCCTAGTTGGATTGGGATTAGTAGTTTTAGGCCCTATATATATAAGATATATGAGAGAAAAAATTACTCAGTCCTACACTAGTGTAACATGTCACAGAGAGAGAGAGAGAGAGAAAGAGAGAGAAGCAGTGAATTTCAGCCAAGCACAATGAACAAAAGTCACTATACAATTCAGCCATACTCATCCCGGAGAGAAGAAAATAGTTTTCTAGAAATTTCACGTGTTTATCTCAAATAATTGTGACTAGAAGCTCAAGAAGGAGTTCTGGATAGCTCTCTAACGAAAGATTCAACTTGGTGCCCACTCACCTCATCAACCTAGAGCCAGAGCATAGATAAGTAGATCTAGAGTTAGAGATTTGATCACCATCAATAAGAAGATAGGAGGAACACGCTACAAAAGGTAAACCTTAATCTCATCTCTAGGGTTTATGTATCTAGATTTGATTTATGTTATACATAATCCTATATGTGATATTTATATGTTCTATAGTTATGAAAATTGTTTTCATTTAAAAATTTTAAAACCTAAATCCGCTAACTTTTTTGATGTATTCATTATGTGATTATGTATTTTCCATATTTGCATGCATATATCATTTTTCCTAAATATTAGATCAAATTACCATCATCTTATCGATTGAAAAATGTGATTTCATTGATTGATAAATGAGATATTAATAATTGTCTATCATGATAATTTTGGAATGATTTTTAGGAAAAAGGAAACTAGGAAGTTTCTATACTTGTTTCTTTCCTTCTTTAAGCCTCTCATATGTATAATATTTTGTAATATTATTTGATTAATGCTAATTGATTCATCTGATAGTGTAAGACACATTTTTAGACAAGCTGTACCTGTTTTGAGTAAATGACAATAATTCAATTTTATTTTCTTTTCTTCTATAGTTGTTGATATTGTAATAATAATGATTATAATAGGAAAGAAATGATTGTGGCTCATTTATTTTGTGTGTGAGTTAGCTTATGATTAAATCCCGATTGATATTTAATGCGAGAATAATGTTCTTAATCAAATTAAATGCATGATTTTCTCCTTAACTCGTTGGTTCTCCTTTTGATTAAGTTTTACAATTTATTACTCTGCTATTGTGACAGCAGGCTGTTGACAAATTTGGAAGCTAATCATATTAAGTGATTTTTGCCTTCGATGATTGATCTTGCACGATCACATCAGTATTTTCTGTAGGTGATTTCTACAAGGAGTGAAATCTATTTAAGCTCTTTATTTGCGGAGTTTTAGGTAGCTCAGAGAGAAAAGGACAAGTATTTGTAATTAAGTTCCAGGTCATTTTTTGTTCGTGAGTCATTAAGTGTTCTTAGAGTGTTACTCTAAGAAAAGCGTTTGTACCTGAGATTGTAAATAGTCCTTTAGGAAAAGAAATAGGCATTCCTCAGGAGAAGATAGGTTCTAGATCATATGAAGGAGTCCTAATGATTATAATTGAAAGCACACTATTTTAGAGAAGATTGTTCTAGCTATTGAAGGAAGTTCAAGAGTGTGGAGACTATTGAAAGAAGTTCAAGAGTGTGGAGACAAGTAAGACGAGTGGAGCTCACTGAACATATTAGTGGTAGAGTTCTACACAGTGTATCAAGATTAGATGTGATCTATCTTTATCTAAGTCACTTGTGTTTATAATTTAAATTTTATTAGTTATATGTTTCCTTCTCTGGATCTAACCCCATAGAGTAAGTTATTGAAAAATAATCGAACCATGTAAAAATCTAAAGTGTCATTTATTTTATTGTTGTCTATTTTATTTCATTGCGAGTAGTATTCATAAAGTACATGTTTATAACTTCATTGTTGTAACATCAACATTTTGACTTACTACTGCAACAACAGTAGTAGAATTTATTCACTATTGCAATAATAGTGACAACCAATTTTTATATTCATTTATTTTGAATAATAAATCAAAAAATTAGTACTCCTGTGATCTTGAATCTTTCATTATCCATATTTTATTTTATGTATTTCTTTTTATCTTTGTTTTTTGTTTAATTAATCTTAATTTATTTAGTTTGTATGCCTAGTTAAAATTAGGTTATGATAATTTTGGTAGTAAATTACTATTTAACTCTCAATCTCTGAAAGATCGACTATTCTTACCGTTATATTAGGTAGTCTTAGGACTTACTAAATTAGTAAATACGTGGAGAAATTATAAATTGTTAATTTAATAATGCGTTCGACGACAAATGTGATTATCATATTTACATTAACTATATGAGTAACAGAAAGCAAACACTAGCTAAGAATCCAGAAACCTCCAAACTAATTACAATATAATAAATATAACAATTAAGCCTATTGACATAGAGATTTGTTACAACTATCCTTATCCCCAAGCGAAATAGTGAGGAAGCACAGTGAACTTGCCACAAAGGGAAAGAAACTTAGCAGAGGAAAGATGCTTTGTGAGAATATCATCCAATTATCCTCGGAACAAACATAACGAACAACCAAATCCTTGTAAAGTACCATGTCTCGAATGAAATGAAAGTCAATCTCAATATGCTTGGTACGAGCATAAAACATCGGATTGGTAACAAGGGAGGAAGCACTCTAATTATCACACCAAACAATTAGAGTTAGAGGGATAGACAAATGCAGCTTAAGAAATAAGGATTAAGACCAAGAAAGCTCAACAGCAACATTAGCCAATACTTGATATTCTGATTCAATAATGTAGTGAGAAACTATTTTCTGCTTTGTGGAAGCCTAAGACACAAGGTTATCACCAAGAAAAACATAATATCCCCTAGTACTACGACAAACATCAGGGCAAGAAGCCTAATCTGCATCAATATAATCTGAAAGATGAAGCGAGGAAGTAGCCTTAAATTTGAGACCATGAGTAAGAGAGCCACATAAGTAGTGTAAGATGTGTTTGATAGCAAGCCAATGATCTACGGTAGGTACCTACATAAATTGACAGGCCTTGTTGACAATAAAAGATAACTCAGGTCGAATATGTGTAACATACTGAAGAGCACCAATAGTACTTCGATAGAGTGTGGGATCCATAGCAAAGTATTATCAAATTTAGATAATATTTTACCAATGGCACCAAGAATAGTGGCTGATTTGGCTTTAGACATATCAATTTTAGATAAAATATATTTGATGTACTTCATCTAAGACAAATGCATCTAATTGGAGGAGTAACATACTTCAATACCTAAGAAATAAGAGATACCACTAAGGTCCCAAAGTGCAAAAGTTGCATTAAGAGTATAGATCAAAGAGGACACTTGAGAAGCACATGAACCCATAACCAAGATATCACCAACATAAATAAGAAGAATGAGCATAGAAATGGAAATATGTTAAACAAATATAGAGCTATCAGATTTAGCACACATGCGAAACCAATCATGACAGTGCCACAATGCCAAATGAGAAGGGGAAAAAAATCTCCAGTGAAGTAAAGCATTGCTAAGCTTAGTAAACCAGGCACGAGGAGCCTGTTTAAGTCTATAAATTGTCTTATACAACTTGCACACATGATTAGGATAGGTAGCATCCACAAAACTAGGTGGCTAAGACATATAGAGATGTTCTTCGAGATCACCATTTAAAAAAGCGTTATGAATGTCAA
>JXTB01000615.1:137184-149744 GCA_002914805.1 Parasponia andersonii | reverse complement strand
TTTGTGTGCGTTCAATAACATCAAACTTCACTTCAAACTTGGAATAAGCTAAGTTAGCTCTTCCTTAGTATTCTTTTTTTGAGTTTTCGTACCTCTTCTATTTAGTTCACGGGAAAATATCTGGTAATCTAATGAAGTTTTTTTTGAGGAGAAAGGAAATGCGAGTTTTGTTATTAAATATATCAACCTTGTTTTATGGTTGGAAAATTTGATAGTTTAAAAATATTGATTGTTGTGTTGTTGTCTTAATAAGTCTTTTGAAAGGATAATAGAAACTACATAGCTTAAAGCTACCTAGGAAAGAGTTCAAAAAAAATAAAAATATATGTATATATATATATATGTAAAGGAAAGCGGCTCAAGCTTGAAAACGAATCACTGAGATTTGACTCACTCATATAATCTTTTAACCCACAGTCACCAACTAGGTTAGTCCGGTGGGTGTCGACATTACGATCACCTACAAATTAGGTTTCCTTAACAGGTCTTGGATTCTTCATTCTTGTAAGTGAATCTCGCAATGAACTACTAGCTAGGCTATCTATTGGGTTAATCAAGTGGGTTTCTATGTCCTATGAGTTATTAATGGTCAACCATTAGGTTATTCCAGTGGGTCCCAAATTACAAAGAGGTGATTTCATTGGGTCAAATTATCAAATCTATCTCTTATAAAAGTAGTAGTATTTTTCAATTATTTCCTTAATTTTTCCATACTCTTCCTCATTAAGGCTCGGTAGCAGTTTTGGAGGATAGTACTAAATTTATTTTATTTTTGGCATTTTTTTCCAATTAAAACTACTACATAACTAATACTATTTTCAAAATTGTAATCCATGAAAGAAGCTTTATTCTCAATGACTTAAAAAAAAAAAAGAAACCCAAAAGGATAAAGTAGCCAAGTGCCATTTTTTTATAAAACGTAAATCAAAGAGAACATCGGTCTCTATATTTTATTGACTTTCTCTCTCAGCAGCTAAAGTTCTGATTTGGAATTGTTTTGAATGCGAAAAGTCGACAACTAACGACAAAGTAGATTTAGTTGGATCTAATAAGTGATACTAATCTAATTTTTTTTCATAAATATAATTCATTCTCCTAAGAGTAGTTATAACAATTGGCCCTCTTTGTATGCTTCAATTTAAAAAATATCTGTCATTTTTAATACATAGCTAAATGGTCATTTACATCAGTTTCTACCCTAAATTTATCATATTGTAATATATAAGCTTTCATACAACATAATAATATGTATTAGTTTTTGTACATATCTGATACGTTGTGTTATGTTTTTTTTTGGGGGGAACCATATAGTCGGTTAATTTGCCAAAGAATTTTCAAAATTTAACATTTACTTAAAAGGGCCCCAGCATTCGACATTTCCGTAAGAGACCCTTCTAAGTATTCCGGTATATGAGTCCAAGTCCAACTAAAGGCCTTAGTTTAGTTCAAAATCTAATATCGGTTTTGGGCTTCGATCTTAGGATCCACATTAATTGCCTTCAAACCAAATAAAGCCCTCCTTAAACCTGCTACAATTAGCTCACTTCAGCACCAACCGACTTAGCGGCGCGTACAAAAACCCCCAACCGGAGACCCATCAATCCCACCGCCACGAATCAGACACTGAACCTCACGCTCGATTCAAGCGCCTGGGAATCCCTTTCAAACATTCGCAAACTCAACTCCGCGCCATAAAGTCGTCCCCCAACTCCACTCGCACGCCCCCCTACGAGCGCCGTGAACCCCTCTCTCATTCGTGCGTCTCGTCCAATCGCCAGACATCGCGTCGGTCAAGCGCCCCAAACGCGGGGCTATGATACTTCCCGGGCACGACTCTTTTTGGTGCACCCACACGCTTCGTCCACTCCGTTTGAGCCACACGAAGGCCTCTGCCGCCGTACACCTGTAAGATAAGGATAGAGAGAGAAAGAGGAGAGAGACGCACTGACACTGTTCGCCCCAGTTCTAGAGAGAGAAAGCTGTTTCTTTTCTTTTCTTAGAGAGAGAAACCTATGGTGGAGAACCGTGCGTGCGAGATCTGATCGAGAGAGGAGAAGAAGAAGAAGAAAGGTCGAACCAGCTTCAAAACCCTAATCTCTCTTCATGTAAGCCCTAATCTTTGTCCTCTGTGTAATAATTGATATATACGTATATATAGACTGTATTTCTGTTAATTTCGAGCTCGATCGAAGGACGTTTTTGTAAACCCTAGCAGATCCGGTCTCTCGAGGACACCCTAATTCGGTTCTGTGTTCAAAGGGGGAAAAATTAGGGTTTTTCTTCTTTTACTTTTTTTGGGGGGGCATAACGATTAAAACCCTAATTCGGACAGGTTCGAATCTCTGATAGTATCTCGGGAAAAAAAAAGAAATTAGGGTTTCGGAGGGTACATGTATGGCTTCGGGGCCTATAGTTGAAGGAGGTGATGGAGCCAGAGAGAAGCAGAGGTATACGGAGAGCAAGGTGTATACAAGGAAAGCATTCAAAGGCCTTAAGAAGAACAATATCACGAGTATTAACAACAACGCCGGCACCAACACCAACGCCGACACCGCAAACACCATCACCAACACCTCGAACACCACCAATATCACCGCTGTAGCCCCGGAAACAGGTACTAGCGCCACTACTGCCAACAACGACGATGTTTACAAAGACACCACCGCCACCGCCAACACCAACGGCAACGATAATTCGACTCAACCACCGTCGCAGACTTTGGCGTTGGAAGATGGGAATGTGTCGCAACAGCTCCTTTCGAGGTTAGATGCTGTCTCCGATGATTCGTCGAGCTTGAACAGACAGCAGGTTGTTGCTGCAGTGGTTCCAACCAACAGGGACCCTCCTGAAGGGAATGTCCCGGCGAAGGATGGGCTGGAAAACAGGGTTAAAGTCAGTTTGGGGTCGAGGTCGAGGTCGAAGCAGGAGGCACGGGAGCTTCGGAGAAAGCTTCAGGGCCAGCTCGAAACGGTGCGGAATTTGGTGAAGAGGATAGAAGTGAAACAAGGGCAGATTGGCGGGTTTACTCATTCGCATGTGCCGGCAAATGATGCTATCAGTAACGGCGGAGCAAAGCGGTCTCATTCAGAGGTGGCTTCTGTTGGTGTTACTCGGGAGGCTATTCGGCCTTTGCACCAGTTGAATATATCAGTATTGGAGAATAGTCAAGGCGTGAGCGATAATGTGGAAAAAGAGAAGAGGACACCCAAGGCAAACCAGTTTTATCGTAATTCAGAGTTCTTACTTGCGAAGGATAAATTTCCGCCCGCAGAGAGTAACAAAAAATCGAAATTGAATGGGAAGAAGCATGGTGGAGATTTAGGGATGGGAACAAAGTTTTTCAAGAGCTGTAGCTCATTGCTTGAGAAATTGATGAAGCACAAGCATGGTTGGGTGTTTAATGAACCTGTTGATGCACTGGGTCTTGGTTTGCACGACTACCACACCATTATAACGCAACCCATGGACTTGGGTACCATTAAATCAAGGTTGAGCAAGAACTGGTACAAGTCGCCAAAAGAATTTGCCGAGGACGTGAGACTTACATTTCGAAATGCTATGACGTATAATCCACCTGGCCAGGATGTTCATATCATGGCCGATCAGCTGGCAAAGATTTTTGAGGAGAGGTGGCTTATAATAGAGTCGGATTATAATCGTGAGATGAGATTTGGGTTTGATTATGGTGTGGGCCTTCCGACACCCACACCAAGGAAGGTTCCGCCTCTACTACCGCCTCCTCTTGATATGAGAAGGATTTTAGATAGGTCTGAATCAATGACACAGTATGTTGATCCTAAGCCAAAACCTATGAGTGTCACTCCAACTGCTAGGACACCAGCTTTAAAGAAGCCCAAGGCGAAAGATCCCCATAAAAGGGACATGACTTATGACGAAAAGCAGAAACTAAGCACAAATCTTCAGAGCCTACCTTCGGAGAAGCTAGATGCTATCGTACAAATTATTAAGAAGAGGAATTCAGCACTTTTTCAAGATGATGATGAAATTGAAGTGGACATTGATAGCGTGGATACTGAGACACTTTGGGAGCTTGATAGGTTTGTGACCAACTACAAGAAGAGTTTGAGCAAAAATAAGCGGAAAGCTGAACTTGCTATCCAAGCCCGAGCAGAGGCTTTGCAGAATGTACAGGAGAAGGTAAAGTCTTGGACTTTGCTGTCTAGTGTTGCCCCTTTTCTGGTAGCGTTGTCTGTTTCACTTATCATTTGCTACGTTTTTTTTTTTTTTCCAGTCCCAGGCTCAAATTGTGCCAAAGGTACCCAAAGAAAACAGGACAGGTAAAGTTTTTTACTTTTTAGAACTTTATCATTGATGGCATTTGAATCAATTAATCAATAAGTTTTTTCAATAAACTGATAACTTGTATGTTCTCTGTTATGTAAACAGATGAAAAACTTGTTTCCTCTTCACAACCAGTTCAGGGGGATAACCATGGGGATAATAGGAGTAGGTCAAGTAGTTCTAGCAGCTCTAGCAGTTCTGGATCTTCCTCAAGTGGTATTGTGATACTATCTCTGTTTGGTTGTGTGAAATCCTGGTTCATATGGATTGTTGTGCTTTTAGTAATGGGTGTCTTACTCTAGTCGTTGTGTTTTAGTTTTCTCATGTATATGCATTCTTGCAGACTCTGATAGTGATAGTTCGTCCGCATCTGGATCTGATGCAGGGTCACCAAGAACTTGATTTGTTTGCTAATTAGGTAAATCTTTTTTGTTGAGTTTCTCTCTTTGATATATGGGCTGTGCCTTCTCTCTTCAAATCTCCAGTTGTGTTTCTCTCTTCAAATCTCCAGTTGTGTTCATGCTTATTTGATGCTTACATAAATTTTCTCTGGATGGTGCTGCCTCTCTCTACAATTGCGTTTTTGATACTAGGCACTCTAATACTGCTTGATGTGACGTGTTGGTGATCATTTAGCTCAAGTTCAATTTTTTATGTGACGAGTGAACAAGCATTTCGAAGATTTTAATTATATGAGTGCCTTTTCTACATTATGACTGAGTAGGGAGAACAAATAGTATACTCCCATACATGTATCTTATAGGCCCCTCCTGTAGGTACTGAAACGATTTTTCATGTTTCTCCTTGGCATAGGCGTCTTGTGTAATGCATTGTGTACGGTATCCCATTCACATTGTGCTTGTTCTCTTTGTTAAAAAAAAAAAAAAAAAGGCTCTCTCTAAATTTAAGACTGCATTAAAACAAGTGAACAATTACTGCTACAGTTGAAAAATATATCGTGAGAGTGCTTTTTTCAAATCTTATGATGCACAATTGTGTCGCTGTTGTTTGTTTCTCATCATCATCAGCGCTTTGGGAAATTTGCAGAACTTAACCTTATTTTCCCATCGTGAGAATGGGGATCTGAAAGCTTGTTTACTAGTTATCAACAGCAATTGCTAATCGTGATTTTCTTGCTAAAATGGCAGATTTAAGACATTCGACATAGGTGGCGATTTGCTCTTTGGTGGTCCGAAGTCTTACAGACTATGGTTTTGAATCTGCATTTGGTGTACAGTGGAAATGTCGTCAAGGCCATAAACCTACGTGCCACTGGAAAGTGTCTGTTTCCTGCCGTAGCCAGGGGGAAATAGTGCCTTATTTTCTACTCGTGGCTCCATTTCTTTTGTCACAGATTTGTATAATATTCGGTAGAATGTGGTGATAATTAGATACAGTTGGTCTGTTTCGCATAGCACGTGTACATTGCTAACTACTGCTGCTCATCTAAGTTTTAAGCGACACTTGGTCTTTGGTATTATGCTGGCAGATTCAGGATTCTTTGGTGTTATTTAGGAGTTAGTCTGTAATTCAAGTTAATTAAGTCATAATTTCTTCTTATGAATTATCTTTGCATGTGCTTGTGTGGGTTGGTTGCTATTTGTTTATTTGCAGTTGTATCAACACCAGCTCTAAACTATCACTCATGATTGTCTGTGTACTTGGAGAATTGCTCTTGACCAAGACAATGCAAATGTATATTTTATGGTAATACGAAGAATTTCCTGAAATGATTTTGTCTCATTGAGCAGTAATAAGTACACGATCAAACACCAAAAGTTGAAGATGAATCATGCCGAGTAGTTGGCTCAGAAAAGAGCTATATATGGTTGCCAACCAATTTGTTTTGGCAGCTATTTTTATCTTTTTTTTTTTAGTAATTTTTTTTAGTTGGATTTTTATTTAATAGTAATTTAACTAGTATAATAAAATATATTTAAAAAATATACATTATTAATATTTTTATTATTTTTTATAATAAAAGAATATATCTGTCAAATTGATATTTATGTATAGATAAAAAAAAATAATATTTAGCCAACAGGAATTAGTTCAGTTGGTCTAAATTTAAGGGAGGGATGTGTGTGTGAGTTTGGGAGGACAGAGTTCAAATTTTGGTAATCTTAGTAAAGTATGTTATTTTTTTTTAATTTATAGTAAATGGTGATCTATTTTAATAAAAAATAAAAAAAGTGATATTTATAAAAAATTCTTAATTAGTGGCCATATATATATATATCCCCTTTAATTCTCTGTCTTTTTATTTTATTTTTTTAGCTGTCATCACAGATGAGATAATTAATCAAAACCCCCCAAAAAAAAGACAGAAGCAAAACAACCACCATGATCTCTCTCTCTCTCTCTCTCTCTCTCTCTCTCTCTCTTTTATTTTTTAAGACTTTCATCACAGATAATTAATCAAAACCCCTTAATATCAAGGTATAGCCGTAAGAATGAGTCCTTCACAAAACGAAAGCTGAAACTCAAGTCAGTTTCATGAAAAATGCAGTGTCTCAAATTCAGAGACGCGCTTTTCCCATCGCTACGGCGGTCTCTACGCTCACCTAGGCCTTGCTTTAGATTCAAAACAAAATCCAAGTGCTGCTTTTCTTCTTCTTCTTCTTCTTCTTCTTCTTCTTCGCAGTATACAGCGTGGTCTGGACTCCAAACCTGGAGAGAAGGCCCAGTGAATGAAGATCGCAGTTGGGGCCCCAATGGTCCGGAACCTTTGCTACTACAGTCACAGCTCTCTGCGGCTGATGCGTACGACTGTCAAATGGCGTCATCAGCTTCGTCTCTTGCAGAGCTTGGTGCTCTGGTCCTCTCAATCAGTGACCCGCTCACAAAATCCAGGCTTTCCCATCTCGCCTACTCCAGGTGGCGCCTGGAGAATCTCCCTCTTGGGGTGGCCGAACCGCCTTCTCGGCCCGCTCGCCCAACCAAACCAGAGCTGGTTCGTCATTTTGTTTACTCCTTCCGACCAATATTGTTGATATCTTTCATTCTTTATTGGGTTTCTTTATTGCTGGAAAACTAGGAAAATAACTAATGGGAAATGCAAATTTAGTTCGTTAGATTGCTTCCTTTCTTATCTTGAAATAGCTTTAAATGGTTACTGAATGGAATTACGGTTGATCGTCTCTCAGTACCCCGTGTTGGTCTATCAGCCAAGGCCCTATAAGCAGTTCTTGCTTTCACATTTGGCTTTTTCTTGTTTATTTGTGTAGAGGGTGCTTTAGCAATGTTGGGATTGAGAAGACCATCACTCATTTATTAACAAAACGCTTACTCTCTATTGGATTCATTCCTTCTTAATTCTTCCTGTCATTTGCAATTGCTTGTTCTGAAATTTTCCGAGAAAGCTAATCAAAATTCATTGCAGGAGAGTAGAAAGGGTCCAATGAATATGAAATGTCGACTGTCCGAATTATCAGTTCTCGTTCCTTCTTTGGCTTTTACATGTTTAATTTGATTTGCTTTTCCTTGTTTGTTGTATTGATAGCTCATTTTCATCGACTTATCCGTAGTCCAGGGATGAATTTTGGAATTTGGCTTTTCTGATCTGTTAAATATTGGTTTATTGTGCTGAAATTCAGGTATCCCCAAAGGAAATTCCAGCTCCCAAAATCTCTGGACTGCCCCTCAATGCTTATATGCTACATAATCTTGCTCATGTGGAGCTAAATGCAATTGATTTGGCATGGGATACTGTTGTTCGGTTTTCACCATTTAGTGAGACTCTTGGGGAAGGGTTCTTTGCAGATTTCGCTCATGTTGCTGATGATGAGAGTCGACATTTTTCTTGGTGTTCACAGAGACTTGCTGAGCTTGGTTTCAAGTGAGGAGGGTTGTTGAATAATTTGAAGAGTTTGTGATATCTTCCGTAATTAGTTTGCAAAGATATCTCAGGATCTTTTCATATTATTATTCCTTATCTCTTAATAGTTATTTTAGGAAGTTATCTTCTTAATTGATTTTGTTGTTCCAATCTTTTAGGCTTGGAATTATACGTGTGGTGTTAGACCTAGTCTATAAAAGAATCTGTAATCAGCTCTAAAAAATAATAAGAAGCTTTGCTGTTTTTGCCTTCGTTTTTTCTCCTATTTTTGCCTGCAAGGGTATTTAAATTGGATAAGAAATCCTTTTCCTATTTCTTCAGCTGACGTGCAGTTTTTCTCTTGGAACAAGATATGGAGACTTGCCTGCTCATAATTTGCTCTGGAGAGAGTGCGAGAAAACATCTGACAGTGTTGCTGCACGTTTGGCAGCGATCCCACTAGTCCAGGTAATTCAGAAAACACATTTGTCTTTATTAATAACCTTTTTATATAGACTAACCAAACATTTTTCCCATTTATTTCTTTCCTCATTTCGGCATTGAAAACGTTATTAAAGAATGAGTCTCCCAGTTTAGAGATGCACTATCAAATATGAAAGACAAGCATTGCTCTTGAGTTTCAACTCAAGTTAGCTATTGAGTTTACAGCATTAACTTTTGTTATTTGGGTCGAGAACAGGACGGATAAAGTTAAATATTCCTTTCTTTTTTTTTTTTTTCCTCTTGCATTTGTAGTTTTGCCTTCCTTGTAATCACATAGTTATGTAGCATTTTTTAACTATATTAACAGTAATAACTCTAGCTTTATACAGAGACAGTTGTAATGCCAGCTGTTGTTTCCAAGTTGAGGTTGAACAGAGAACCATGTTGCAGATTTTTGGCATATATCTGAAAATTGTTTCTTTGAACTTGTATGAAATGTTATGCATCCAAAAGAAAATGCGGTGTATTTAAATTAAGATGCATTAAAGTTGTTTCTTGACTAGTTTAGAGCACATCAAAGTGTGGAGTTTTTCTGTTTTCCCATCGAGTGAAAAACTGATATAGGGTGGTGGGATTCATTTACCTCAGGAGGGATCTGAAAGCTATTTTGGTCCCTGGATTTGCCTGATCGAGTGTGGCTCCTTGGAGAAATGGCAGGATCAGTCCCTACTGTCCTTAGTCATTGTGAATTGACTATTTCAGTTGAAGGATTTCTGAGTGATTAGTAAATGTATATATTTATTTAGTCATTGTGAATTGACTATTTCATTTGAAAGATTCTTCAGTGATTAGTGAATGCATGTGTTTACTCCGCTAGCGATGTTGTTTTCCATTGCCCCTTACTAAACCTTCCTTTCCACAAATACACAAGTGGAGAGAAATTTTGTGGTTCTGCTGGATGTGATTTGCATATGCAAGGCCTGTATCTGGTTTTGTGGTTTTGTGGTTTTGTGGTGAACCTGTATTTTGGGGTGTTTGTATGTTTAAAGCCTGATATTCATATGTATATATATATATTACTGCGTCCTTGACAGAATAGGAAGAATATTAGTTTTCTAATACAAGCAACTAAAAAATGTTTCTTCGATGTCCTCATAGTGCTTTTTAATTTAATACTTATAAAACGTTTCTTTAATTTCTATGGTGCATAAAATTTCTGTTCATTTTAGTTTATATTTGACTTGGGGAAGTTCGTACTTCTCCCTTGTGGTCTAGGAGGCTAGAGGACTTGATGCCGGACCTAGACTTGTGCAAAGATTGGTTGGTTTTGGAGACCTCAGAACATCAAGTATTGTCGCTAGAATTGCTGACGAAGAAGTTGCACACGTAGCTGTTGGTGTTGACTGGTTTGTTGATGTCTGTCAGAAATTGGGCCGCGTTCCATGCTTCACTTTTAAAGGTTTAGCATTAGTGAAATTTTAGTTTCCGTAAATATACTCACTTGTCTTCATTATTACTAACGCATGCAAGACCATTGTTTTCATTTTTCCCTGTAAACAGACTTGTTAAAAGAATATAATGTGGAGTTAAAAGGCCCATTCAATTATTCAGCTCGAGATATAGCTGGCATTCCACGTGATTGGTGAGATAACTGTGTAGTTTCATGTGGTTTTGTTCAATGAATAACTTGGGGCAAATTTCTCAGTCTTCTTGTTGAAATCAAATTTTTTTGTTTCATTCAATTTCCTTGGAAACCAGATGCATTATGATTCAACTTTCTTGCTTTCTTCAACATCTATATAGGTATGATGTATCTTCTACAACCAAACATGATAAAAATGAGCAGCTTTCTGCAGTATGTGATTCTAAACTTAGTGCTAAGAGGGCATCTAAGCATCTCTCACTTTTTTCTTTCAAGGTTGCATTGTGTTAATTTTTACTATTTCGCAGGTTTATGAGAGGCTTGCTTCGATCATATCCATGGAGAGTGAGAATTCAAGCTTGAATACTTCTTCTGAATGATAAATTCTCTTGAGACAAGAAACATTGCAGGCGCAGCCAAGATAGTTCCTACCCTTGCCAAGTGTTATGGAACACATCTCTCTACACTTCTATTGTTCGAAGTTGTCACGATGATAGAATATGACAAGGTGCTGGTTTTACCTTAAAGGATTTGCTTTAGGTCAGAGTCCCTTTTGGTTAGCCATGACAATCAACAGAAAATGCTTTCACTAAGAACCACTATACCCTACATGGGAGCTTCTGTTCTGTTCTTCTCTAGTGTCACTTCTACAGCAAGTCATTGTAAATTCTTTCTTTTACACCTTTGTATTATTGATATAAATACAGTTCTTTTCCCTTTGGTTTAGATTTTGTAACGAGTTATCAAAGCAAATCAGCTGAAATAATCATAGCCCCCTCGATAGGCTGAATTTGGTTAGACTCTTAAATCTATTTTACAGAAACCAAAAGGAATGTTAACCAAGGAAGAATGCTGGAGGTGCGTACTCTTATATTTCGGGGTTATCATCATGATAAGTATCAACCATGGCCTCCACTCAAGTGTAGGGTAGATGGTGAAAGACAATAACATTGGTCCTAAAAGAGAACGAGACAGTAGCTAAAAAAGTGATGGCTTTTTCCTTAATCTTTAGTGGCAAATTGCCTCTCTGTAAAATGATATAAGAAGCACTTTTTGTTTTTTGTTTTTTCCGGGGGGGTGGGGTGTACTATTATTTTTTATTATTATTATTATTATTATTATTATTATTAGCTTGAGATCAGAAGCGATCAGAAGCACCTCATTGCCTTCATCTGCGTTTGAAGATTAAACCGCAAGTCATTTGTGAATTTCGTAGAAGGCAAGGCTTCTTATATTTTTATTTTATGGGTACCAAATTGAACTTGTTGCTGCTTCTTTTATTATTTTATCTTTTGTAATTCCTGAAGTCAATTACTGAAAATTCAAGACTGTCATCATCTAGATTTTTAAGCCACATCCACCCACCACACAATGAGTGGTTGAAATATAATGCAAAAACCATAAACATGAATAGAGTAACAAAAACATTTAGGCTGGATTGAATTCACTTCTAGTTTTTTGTTTGAATAAATTGAAAATAGAAATGAAAGTTTTGTTTTGATTTTTAATTTTTAATAATAAAAAATATGTTTGGAAAATTATATTTTATTACTTATTTTCCAAAACAAAAAAGGTAAAAATATTAAGCGAGAAATCATGTAGACTTCTGCTTATATACATAGAGAATTATACGAAGGATACATGAGCATTGGGAAATGTGCAATTCCTTTGCCGATCCTACTTGCTTGTATTTTTTATTCTTTTACTTTTATAAATAAAAATGGTTTATATTGGCTACAAATGTTTCTTTCCTATTCAAAAGATTTATACAGGGTGAGTTGTAAAAAGAATATAAATTTGAGTATTATGTAATTTAAATTCTAAAATTTGAATTATGTAAAATTATATCCTAAGATTAAGAACTATTCAAAATTAATACATTAGATTGACTTTTTGATCAATTTTAATAGCGAAAAAGTAATAATATCATATAGAAGTATTAGTTATTGTTACTCTCTTTAATTTTAAAGATATTATTATTTTTTATTAATTATTCAAAAAATCAATTTCTTATGTTACTTTTCAAAAATTCATTATGGTATTATATTATGATATTATTTTTCATAATCAAAATTTTAAGGTTTAAAAACACTCAAATCTCACGATATTGTTTTACAATTTATCCACGTTTTTTTATTTACCTCTATTTTATTATTTTATATTTATATCTTAGTATTTTAAAACTTTAAAATCCTACTGACTCTCTTTCAAATAACAAAAAAAAAAAGGCCAAAGAAATTTGTTTCGAAAAATAGAATTAGAAGTTTCTTGTTACTTTTTTTCTCTTTAATATTGGTAAAAGTCTTGAAAACCATAGGAAAATTTAAAAAAAAAATCAAATTTTCTTTTTAATAA
>JXTB01000615.1:114893-136754 GCA_002914805.1 Parasponia andersonii | reverse complement strand
CAGGCTGTTGCTTCTACTTCTCTGTCTGTCACATTCTGGTATTATTATTATTATTAGTAGTAGAAGAAAAAGTAGAAGTAGCGAATTCCAGAAGCAGAAAGAAGGGAGAAGGAAAAAAAATGTGCAGCGAAGATGGTGATTGCAGGCCTTTGGGCTTTCTATTGGGCCTTCCCTTTGCGTTACTCTCTCTCCTCTTCTCCATCGTCGGCATCATCGTCTGGATCGTCGGGTATTGTACTTACTATTCTGTTTACCTCCTTTCTGCTTTTGGGTGTCTAAAGTTTCTTGCTTTTTAAATTAGGTTCCTTTTTTGGTGCTGGAATGGGGGTATTATCCAATTTAAGCATCTGGGTATCTGCGATTAATAGATTTCTGTGGTGATTTGATTATGTTTTTCTTTGAAGAAAAGGAAAAAAAAAAAAAGAATTGTAGATTGATGGTTTTGAATCTGATTGAGGCTTAAAAGCTTTATGTTATGGGAATTTTTTTGGGCAGATTGCTGTTATCGTGTATATGCCCCTGTTGTTTTTGCGTGACGGTGATAGTGGAGCTGGCTTTGGAGCTGGTTAAGGCCCCAATTCATGTCATGGAGTGGTTCACTTCCCAAATCCCCTGTTAATAATCTCTCTGTCTGATTTGAATCTCCTAATGTTTATTTATGTCGTACCTTCTCTTGGTTATGCTGGCTTTATTGACTGGTGTTGCCATCGTTATGTAACTTTAGTTAACCCTTGAAATTGAATATTGGGGTGGTTTTTTGGTTGAGATATTTAATTTTTTTGGAGTTGCTTACATGAGATTAGTGTGAACTTTTTTGTTTTCGGTTTCTGTTAAATGTGTTACCGTTTTGTACTTTTTTTTTTCCATATTATTGATTACCATACGAGAGAGAGAGGGAGAGAGATTGAGGCGAGGGTATTTTGGATGCACAAATCAGGTGGTCATTGGAAGTCTCCGGGAGTCAATGTTAATTGGCAAAAAGGTTAAAGTAATAAAGTGAGAGAATACTCTGCTTTGATGCAGAAAAGCAAGTGGTTAATGACATCGAAAACCTTGGTTCTTCCTGCAAAAAGGAGAGGTAAAAAAATCAGGGATAAAAAAAAAAAACCGTAGTGTTTAAACTATAGCATTGAATGTTTTGAACTTCCCACAGTTTTATCTTGTTTCACTCAAGAGGATCTTTGAGCCTATGACCACTCTTTTGACCCCATCTGTGGTTAAAGTCTGGTAAACATGTTCCACCAATGTTGAAAAATGGAGTCAGTTTCCCCAAGTAGGGGGTTTAAAAGTATCAGGCTATCGTCAGCTTTCTTGGTTCGAATTATGCTCTCAATTTAGTCCACTCCATAAAAAAGTTGGGACAAATTCCAAAGTGGGATGATGGCCCTTCAAGCTAGTGCTTCGGCATTATATGAGCGTGACAGTTGACAAGAAATGTACGAGTGTGGATCTCACCAAGGTTTCGATGACATACTTGTTTCTTCTGCCTTCTGGTAACGTGGTGGAAACGAGGAAAACGCCACCAAGGGATGAGGATAATGGTCACTCCATCTTTTGTGTGTCTCCCTCAAAGCCTAGAGCCCTGCCTGCCACATGCCAAGTTCCAAGACGCGATCGAGCATTAAGAAACCGAGAAAACATGTACTAGGGTTTGTAGCCAACTCCAAATTGTAATTCCTAGTTTGTTTGTTTNATGAATTGGAAGATGGCTTGCCATATAATCTGAGCCGTGGACCTATCACAATTACCATTCAAGTCACCTACGTCGATTAATGAACATAAGACCCACTATTATCATCGTTGTTGATTAATGAATTACTCTCAAAGGGGATTGTTTATAAACTTCTTGATCAATGTTATTCACTCTTTAAGATGGATAAATATTATTCACTCTTAAAGTGGATTTTTATCCATGACCTCTAATCACTACGGGTTGACAACTTGAATCCAAAAAATTTGACCATTTGTCAAAAGAGTGTGCCTTACCACACCGCCTATTAGCGTGATGGTAACTAAAATTCAAAACTTCTTTAGTTACAAATTGCGATACTTGAGATATATGCGCCTGCAATATGCAGTAAAAAGGGCCTGAAAGTCATATCACTCCTACTAGTTTGAAACATATGGTGGCTAACTTGGGTTCAATCGAAGAATGAATAATAATGACTTGAGGAAAAAAAAAATTGCTTCGATTCTATTACCCTGCACAAAAGTACCCGAGTTTAAACTACAATGTCTCTTCTGAGAACTCATAGACCCTGCCTGGTGTGGACTGGATTATAGGAAGAGACTGAATTCTTTTGTGTTTGGATTTGTTGAAAGATTAGACAAACAAGTCCAATTTTCCAATTTAATCCCATATAACGGAGAAAAGTTGTCTCCTTGTAAACTAAGTTTAAATAAGTCCAAGCTTTTTTTTCTTTTCTTTCTTTTTTTTTCCTTTTCTTTTTTGCTTTTCATATTTTTCTGTTTTTTTAATTAAAAATAAAAAATATATTTTGAATTTTACAGTATTATACTTTAATTTTATTTAAAAAATTAAGTATAATATTTATATTATGTAAAAACTTATTTATTTATCTTATTAAAAAATTAGATTCCACCTATACATTAAAAATTATTTTGTTATCTAAATAGACTTTTAAATTTTACAATATTATACTTTTAATTTTATTTAAAAAAGTAAGTATAATATTTATATTATGTAAAAACTTATTTATTTATCTTATTAAAAAATTAGATTCCACCTCTAAATTCAAAATTATTTTGTTATCTAAATAGACTTTTAGTCTTATATTGCACTGAACACGTTACGTTACTAAATAGTCCATTCTATTCTAATCTTATTAGAGTCTAATCCAATGCAATCCAACGTACCAAACCAGACGATGTATTACACATCTCTTACCTGGGTTTAAATTACAATGTACACATTAGTCTTTCTTCTAAGAAAGAAATATTGAAAAAAAAAAAAAAAAAACGTGTCCAACTATACACAGGGAAAAGAGATGTGTAGCTACTAATTAGTAGAGACCTAATTTAAACGAAAGACCATGTTATCTCCCTATTATTGAGTGGCTATCGAAATGTGCCATCCTCGACCCTTGAGGATGCAACTTCAAACCACCTAATGAATGAGGGAATCGAATCTCGATCACTTTGAACAAATATCAGACACAACATTATCGAACTCAAAACCATAGCTAGGTACGTCCAAAGAGAGAAGTTAACAAGCGAAGTAACAAAAAGTAACCTACAACTATAACATGGTTCCGTAAGGGAAATTATTTACTGAAAGTTCTCAAAATCACGTACAAAAAAACTAGACAGAGACGAATTATATATAGTAAGTAGGCACGGAAAGAGAAAATACAAACTATATATAGCATCTTGGAAAAAGCACGGGCTTTCCGTGAGACAACGAGACTCCAATTTATTCAAACCAAAACAACAGAAATACCCTGAAAAAACTTCCGAAACTCATCATAAGCAACACGTAGATTTGTTATTTTGTTGGCTCGATCCGGTGGCTGGTGAGTCACCATGAGCTACTCGCTTACAACTCGATATGATGACTCATTACTTTGGTCTCGCTTTTGTTGTTGGCTGACGTCTTCCCCAATTACGATTTCCTTGGTGGTCTGAGCTATCTCCACTATAGTCTCGCCAATAGCTCCTAGAACCCCATGACTCGATCCCTCTTCATGACCGTGTTCTTGGAATCCATGGGAGGCTGTTGCTGATTCCTTTGTCGTGTCCTGATCGGGCTTTCTGCTCTCCCTTTCTTCTGGCATTTCCATCTCATGAGGCTCTGTTGACTCCTCTGTCTTCTCTCCTTGACTCTGGACCGTTTCCTTCAAACGAAAAGGTGCAAATGATTAATGAGGACGAAGCATACATACATATATATATATATATATATGTATATATAAACATACATATCATGTTCGATGGCTATAGATACATATGAACTGTATGTATACCTGGCCTTCAGTAGACCTCTGCTTAACTTCCAACTCTTTCTGCGCTTCTTCTTTCTTCCGAGCAGTGTACTCCTTAGCACTCTCGCCCGCTGAGAGAGCCATATCCTTAGCAGCAGACAACGGCTTGGCGGCAATCTCCACCGCCTTATGACCAGCATCCTCCGCCGCGCCTTTAACTACTCTAGCCGCGGCCTTTGTCCCCTCCACTGCCTTCTCCGTCGAGTAATGGGCCACAGTCCAGCCCGCGACAGCCGCCTTGTCCTTCACGCTAGCCGCCGTCTTGGCAGTGTACTCGGCAGCCTCCTTACCGGTCTCCACAGTGACATCCTTCGCCTGCGCCGCTTTCTGGACGGTATACTCCTTAGCTTTCTCCCCGGTGGACACAGCTGCCTCTTTCGCCTCCGCCGCTTTCTCAATGACAGAGTCCTTCGCAGCTTGGCCCTTCTCTTTAAGGTACTGTGCCCCTTGAAGACAAGTGTCCTTGGTTTGGGCACGCTTTTCGCCAATTACTTGTTTCACCGATTGTAATGCGTTGCTATACCTCTCTTCTGCTGCCCTTATGGCCTCACTCGACTTTTGCTGCGCTTCAGCCCTAAGCTTCGAAATCTCTTCTAACGTATACTCCCCTTTGATCCCTTGATCCGTACCTTGTTCTTGTTGACTTTCTCTGCTCTCCGAACTCTTTTCTCTCTGCTCCTGACTCTGTTCTTTCCCCATCACAGTAGTACTCGTCCCTCTTTCTCTATCTACAGCCTCACCTTCTCCTGTTCCAGCCTTATCAGAAGGAACCTTTTCTTCTCCAACCTTCACTTCAAACTTGGCCACTGTTTTAGGCCCTGGCTTCTCCATTTCTTGTTGTTTAGCTTCGGCCTCTTTATCAGCCACCAAGTTCGCATTCCTCGCCTTCTCAACGTTCGACTCTCTTTGCTTGTCCTTATCAGAAAGAGACACAAACTCATGGCTCTCCCTCCTCTTCCCGGCTCCACCGCCGTCTCCGGTAGTATCTGACCCTTTAACTTGCTCAGCCAGAGTCTCGTAGTGGACTGTCATCTTCGGTACTCGGTCCTTCTCTACGTGGGTTTCCCTCTCGTCCATGGTGTTCTCTCTTCGACTACTCTGATCAGAAGCCATAGTTGGAGTATGAATTGTTGAATGGAATGTTCAATAGTATTGAGCTGTTTTTTTATTCGGTTAATGGAGGGAGATTGAATTTGGTTCGGTGTTTTTTAAAAGCAGAAGAAATGACGGTTCGTGCAGACGTTTCATGCAGAGGGATGACATGTGGATCTGTAAATGGTGGGGTGTGTGAAACGTAGAGCCTGAGTCAGAAGGCTCGCTTGTCCTGGGTGTCACACGTGTGACTTGGTTTGGATCAGGTTGAGAGGAGAGACCACTTCCATTATCAAGACACGTATGCAGTTCTCTTGTGTGCCACGTGTAGAGGTTTCCCCTGCAAGACAGTTGGCATGTTTCCTCGAGGTGAGGGAAGATTGCAACTTTAGTATAGACCAAAAAATAAAAAATAAAAAAAAGTCTCACCTTGTTCTTAAATGATACGAATTTAATATAATAAATGCTCTTAAGCTGGTTATAAACATTTCGTATGGAGTCTTTTGAAAATGCTGTCGAATCCTCATCTATCAGAGTAAATGGGGCTATCTATTAATCTCGATGATAATACTCGTACCAAACATGTAAAAGAGGTATTCAGGGTATAAGAACGACAATTTTTCAATGCCTTTTATGATACCAATGTTTGCAAATCTTCTATTTACAAATGTTGCAATTTCCAGTGACTATTATCTTTTCTCCTATATGTGTGGCTCTACAAGAAAATCTCATTTTTCAAATATCTATTGTTGTTTTCCATGCTTTTTGGATAATGTCATTTATAGGTACTAGTTTTATTTTGTATTGTATGTTTTCTGCTGAATAAAACTGTATTGTTACGGTCGTTCTGATAAATTATTGTTAATATTTGTCTATTTGTTTGTCGTTTGGGATTAATGACGTCGTTTTAACAGAACAATGTTGTTTTCACTTCTCAATGCTTTTCATAGTATTATGATATCGTTTTCAAGCTGTTGGCGTCTGTTCGTTTTGTAATTTTCAGTCGTCCAAATCTATTTTCGTCTTTAAAGATATTTTTGTTCCAGGTCATTTGTAGATTGCCGTTTTTCGGTCAATTATTGTCGTTTCTTGGAACTATTGCCGTTTTATAATTTACAGTCGTTTCCCAAGCTATTGTTGCCACAAACTCTCCTCAAACATTCAAACCAAACGCAATCCGAAACATATCCATTTACCAGCAAAATCCTTCGTCTCTGTACCTCTCAGTCTCACACTCGTGACTCACTCACCTCAACGGCTGCAACCCTATAGTTTTGGCAAGAAATTTAAGGTTGAAGTATAGCTATGATTTTGTTGTCTTAAATCAGTTGGAGTTGATTGATTTAATGATTTAAACCTCAAGGTCGGTAGTTACATTTTGCTGTTCTCATGCTAACGTTTATGGTCGGCTAAGAGTTCAGGCTTTCATGGCCCACCATCAGAGAATTGGAGACATATGCCATGGGATTATATGCAGCCTCGTGCCCAGCCCATGTTTCAGAAAGCCTAACAGTACGTTACACCTTCTTGAAAATGAATACAAATATCAATAGGTTTCTAACACTTATACCTACAAAATTCGAAAAAATTACAAAAATACGGAAGTGAAGTTTTTTCTAATTTTCATACCGTTTTTATTAGGAAATATCACTTTTTAAAAAATATTTAGAAAAGTATCATTTTTAAAATAATCGCTAGTTACCAATTTCTGAAAACTGAATACTGATTACCAGTTATAAATATCTTTGGTTATGTAATTACTAATTTTTTGAAATTGGTTACCAAAACTAGTTACTATTTTAAAAAATTGTACTTTTCTAAACATTTAAAAAAAAAACTGTATTGTTTGTTATATTAAAAACCGTACCCCTCCTTAAAAAAATGCAAAACCACCGCATTTATATTGTCTAATTTCCCCCTATCAATACACCTCATCTCATGTTTTTATTTTAAGAGTTTCGAGGACGAGAGATTCGAACCTTAGCACTTTTAATCTAGCACAAGAGATATTACTAATCAAACTAAATTTTTTAGTCTATTATTAAGCCCTGATGATAACATTTATGATTTGTCTATTCAAAATGAATTATCTGCCAATCGTTTCATCCTTAGAAGGACAAAAATTTATAAGAAATCTAAACTTAATTTCCTATATGAGGGCAAGGCCTTTTTACAATCCCACATCATGAAAACTAAGCAGAATACCCTATGATTTGAGCGAATTAGGGTCTTCAAAACCAATACCTGATATTTCCAACATGGTGAGCTCTTATGAGCTTTATATTCTTTTCAAAGGGCACTTCCTACAATAGTTTGCCAATACAATGTAAAAATAAAAATGTACAAAATTCCAATTTACTGCACCAAATCCCTTTTATTGAACCCCAAACAATACACAAGTAAATGCAAATACAAATACAATATTCCTAATGTGGGACACAATAATCAATTTGTCTCCCAAGAATGTGAATAATTAAAAAGAAAAAGGGCTACTAGCTCTTCTTTTCAAGTGATCTTCAATTGAAAAGAGATGCATACAAGAGCTCATTCCAAGTGTCTGGCAATCCCGGAAGGCACCAGTGGCTGCAGTCTTGGCCGCTGTGCTCGCCGCTATAGCCCGACGGGTGCCCATCTTTACGGTACTGGGATAGAGTTGTAACATCTAGTAAGTAGACAGGTTTCTTTATCCTACTTAGCACTTTGTTCACCACCACCCAAGCTAAGGGTGTCCCTGCAGGGTACCTTAATCCAAAGTAAGGAAGTTTCTCTCCGGAGCATGATTTTGATGGTTGGTTCCAATCCCTGCCCCTGATTTCGCAATCCAGCCATTTTTTCGTGAAAGGAGCAAAGTTGTTAAATGTGTTATATATATGCCAAGACTAAAATACTTGGTGCGTTGAATTTATAGATGTTACATTCAATTTAAAGCTTAGTGTCTAGGCTCTAACCTAAGATAGAATGTGGAGGCTAGGAACAGTTACTGTGACATGGATAACACATTAGATTAAACTACTTACTCATAATGGGTGGGAGAAATTCCTTGGAAGAAGACTTTGGTTTTTGTAGGATCAACATTGCGGTTGACCCACCTGGCCCAAGTAGTTAGTCCTTTATAAAACGCTATCAAACGGTTCATGTCTTTGTACAATTTGTTCCCTTCTTGTATATAATCCCATCTGCATTAATTAATTAACAAGTCAAAACAACTAACTTCCATTAATGGATTAAATGGATACGGGAACATTAAGTCAATAGTTCTTACGGTTGGGATCTTCCTGTGTGGGTCCACCAGTGCCACGTGTTAAAGATCAGCAGGTCCATACCTCTCCATCCATTGCCATTGTTGATCGAGTCAAGCTTCAAGACTCGTCCCACTTTCTCATTCACAAGATCTACAAGGTATGGCGTGCGAAATAGCAGTATCTTGACTCCATAGTCCTGCAAATAAAGGGTAAATCTTGATTCTATTAACTAAAAAATTTACTACTCGGTCAAAGCAAATTATTCTCATAAACGAGAGAGTTAAAGAGGGTACAATTTTTTTGGCTTCTTCTCAAGTCTGAAAGTTCACATTAGAAGGTAATTTTTACCATCTAAAGGATCATTTTAAATACCTGGTATAGTATGTATGAGATTCACTTGTATTTTGGAACATATTGCCCACTTAAAATTTGCGATGTGGTCCAATAAAGTGAAAAAGTTGTGTGTACAAAAAGTTTCATTGATGTTACAACTTGCAAAAGCGGTCCATAGATGTATAGACTCCTTTTACATATAACAGAAAAGAATGTACATGTATGTATATATATTTTTTTTGGTAATTGAACATATATGTATACGGTTATAGTATATGTAACCATAAAATAAATACGTGGCGGTTTCAGTATCTGTCAATATTTTGAATGAAGTTTGCAAGATCTCTCACAAAAATACATCTAGGTTTAGTAATGGATTTTAAGACACGTTACTATGAGGCCCATTCCATGTTGTTTGTTGTTTGACATACACACATCATTGATGGAGATCATCTAGTACATAGATTTGTAATATGAAAACCAAATGTCTTAAGTGAGAGCCAAGTAACAGCTAGCTAATTATGATAAAGACTTTCTATTCTTCCTGGCAAAAAAGTAAAAAAGATAAGGACTATCTAGTATCTAATAGACCATTTTGCTAGAAGTGTCTAGTCCTTGCAAATTTGCAATAATCTTATCTAGAATTCTCTGTCCTTCCAAAATTCGGAAAACACATGGTGAAAAAAGCAAACTTTGCTTTCACTACAGCTAAATGCCTAAATCTCCACAACAACTTGAACTTTTGCCGAATCATGAACTGAGAAATTAGTAAATCAGATCATTTGATAACGACTTTTAACAAATAATTTAGTTTTTAAATTTCTTTCTAAAATAGACTTTTAAAAGGTCTAGCGAGAGATCGAGTTATAACTTAAAAATTTTATTTACCAAAAAATTTAAAAATAAGTTATTTATTAAAAGTCATTTTTCAAATAGTCTATTTTGCAAACCAACCCTCTTTAGAAATATATATAATATATATTGAATGTCTATATTGATTCATTGAACATTGAAAAACTGTGCAAATTGCAATTAGGGTGTTATTACTAAGTGCTAAGTATCATGTACTATTAAAATATGGATTCTGTACTATTAGTGTGTGGCATGCATCTGTTTATAACATTGTTAAAAAAATTTCAACAATAAGAAAAGAAAAAAAGTTGGAGAAAAGAAGTATAGTTTGTCTTTATTTAAACCTGCAAACATTTATTACTATAGAAAGGTCCAGCAAGAAAATTCAATAACCAGAAAGGAAAAAAGTTACATGGTAGCTGAAGCCACGGCAAAGTGAAATAGATCATGAGCAAGCCTACCATATACCACTAATCACGGCTCCACTTAATGCTCACTCTCATGCACTCTCCCACAAAAATTAAAGCAGTCTGTTGGAGCTCACCAGCTCAACATTAATACTCTATATTAGCATAAAAACAGGACCAATTTTAAATAAAATAAATAAATTCAAAATTTTTCCATTTTCAGCATTTCCATACTCCCAAAATTCAAAGGAAAAAACTTTGCCTTGTGAAAAAGCTAGAGACAGAAAAAGTAGAGCTTTACTATTCACACACTGTAACCAGTAATGATTGCAGACAATTTCAGTCAGAAAGGCGGAAAAACAAAGAAATTTAAAATAAGCTGGGTGGCAAGACCTCGCTCCCTCTATTAAGAGATTTTCGGCTCGAGTCCTCACCGCCGGGTGGTTAGAAGTTTATGGACAATTTACTTCGAAAAGAATCCATTAATCCACATAAGTGAGTCCATTAGCGGAGGTTACAGAGTACGTCAGACTCTAAGTCTATAACATTTTTTTATTATTAAAAAAAAAAAGAGAGAGAGAGAGAGAAAGAAATTTAAGAGTGAGTACCTCAAATGTGACCGAAGAGAGGCCTTCGGTTCTGAGTACAGTGATCTTGGATTTTGGAACCCATGCATGAATCATACAGGTTAATGATTCCCACTGGTTCAAACTCAGTGAATCACCCACAAACATAATCTTCTTCCCTCTCCATTTCTCCAAAAAATACAGCCCATTAAACCTGTCAAAAGCCAAAACCAAACAGAAAAAATGAAGAAAAAGGATGAGTACCTATTTGCCAATTTGGTGAGTTTTGCCATTTTTAACCCTACAAAGAAGCAAAAGAAGCCAAATAAGGACCTGGGTAAGGCGCAAGAGAAAGGTTGCCATCTGTAATTGAGGTAAGATGTATCGGGTCGACCGTACTTTTGGCAGTTGAACTCTGGATCTATGAAGGGACAGGTTGAGGCGTCGTAGAGAGGATACGACTTGTCGTATACCCAGGTACCACGGTACCAGTTGCATTTCCCTGCTAGTATTCTAGCTACTGAGTTNTTGAAATAATCCTGTGCTTTTGTTTGGAGGGAAAACAAAAACAGAGTCAGAAATAGAAACAGAGCTCTGAATGGGAAATTCATTCTCTTGGGTTTCGACCCAAAGACAGAGACAAACACAATGAGAGGACTGAAGAGAAAAAGTTGGTCTCTAACAATTCTTAAATAATGCATGAGAGAGAAGAAAAGATACAGAATTAAGTGCGTGGAGCTTGGGGAGGCTTTATTCATTTCTCATATTCCATGTGAGAGCTACTTTTTTCTTTTAAAAAAAAACAAATAAAAAAGAAAAAAAAAGAAGAATTCAAACCAATTTGGGTGAGTTTGAGTATGGAATATGTTAGTTTGAAAGTTTTTGGAATCGTGATGATGTGGATTCTAAAAATAATGGCAAAACTCTTTGATCATATAGACTTTTTTCTACCCAAGAAAGAAAAAAACATGAGAAATGACATTTTAAACGTAAAATTCTCTTCTTCTTTTTTTTTTTTTCCTGGGTGTGCGTGGTTGTTACTACAGTAGTGCGCCGAATTGTCGTATTAATTTGACCCTTTATATATTACTTTTGTTGAGTGTACACAGAACAATCCCAAAGTACTTGTAAGTATACAAAGTTTGTTTACCTCGATAGTAATTTCTTACCTGTCTCAGTTCTTTACCAAGTTAAGTCATCACCATGCATTGATTGGCAGTTTTCTTTTTCTTTTTTACTGAAACTTTTATAGCTTTATTAATTTTATTTCTTTCCTAAGTATGCCAATACAAAGGAAAGACTTCATTTTGATAGGTGGTTTTCAATATTCCAACCCTCCAATCTAAAACTTAAATTTCTTTCATTATTCAACACCAAACAGTTCGGCCTAAATTCAAGTCTGTAGTATATACGTTTTAATATTAGATTCAAGTCTATAGTATATACGTTTTAATATTAACACCTACAAAAAAAAAGGTAGTACTTATGTATTTACTTTCAAAACTCAAAAGCTCAACAGTCTTTGTACCACACTTGACTTAAATTCCTTTTTAAAAAAAAAAAAATAGAATACAGTAGACTAAATACAATTCATATATGATAAACTCCGGATTCCTAATTTTAAGTTTTTTCATTAAAAAACCAAAAAGAAAGAACAAAAAAAAAAAAAGCGGGGACAGGATGGCAGCTCCATTTTGCTGAAAATTATGGGCGCCTACTAAATTATTATATCGAAATTGAAGTGAGAGTCATAGCCAATCATGCATATAAAAACAATAAAGAAAGTCGGTCCTGTGGAAAATTTGAAAATAATAAAACATCATGATATTTTTTTAGTTGAGCGCATGAATGATGAATCATTCTTAGATAGATAAGAATAGTTTTCAAAGGGAAGTAGAATCAGATTTTCTTGTTATTGTTTTGTATAACACAACAAAGAAGCCATAATCTCTTGAGAAGTATGACTCATTATTATACCCTCTAGCTAAGCTAATTATAAGTGACCATGTAGTATATTTATTATATATGTGTGTATGAATTATGTAATATATATATATATATATATATGAATATGCACCTAATTTTTCGCTCTTATCATATAAATTCGTCCATAAAAACTTATCTCATTGCTATTCTTTAATGCAAAAGCCAATTTCTAATGTTCTACGCCAACATTTTTTTCCTAGTTCCTTCGGTGATGCTTTCTCATTTGCGCCTTTTGCAATGAGAAAAGGTAAATGCGTATGATGTTACTTTGGATTTTAGAGACGATCATTTCAATTGTCGATTGAGACTCTTTTGTGCACATATATATATATATATATATGTGATATATAAAATGTAAATCATGACTGTGGCGTTCACTTGACTTAATTATACGTACAGAAAGAAGAACATATTATAACATCGTTCTTGCCCTTCAAACAATTATTCTTTTAAACAATTAAGTCGAGAAAAACATGCTGAGGTATCTACGCTTGTTTTATATATATAAATATATGTGTGCAGCACGTATCGTAATTCAAAGTATAGAACATAATGGTTTCTTTTACAGAACTGAACTGAAATTACCGGATATTATACATTGTACAGCACGGTAAATGTAACATACCACCATGCCGATAAACATCTTCGATAAACATCCTAAAGTACTTTTATACCTTTTTTTTGTCCAAAAAAAAAAAGAAAGGAAATAATAAATATCATCAAGATTTTTATTTTATTATTATTATTTTTTGATTGGTTCTGCCTTTGCACACACAAAAATGAAGATAATTCAATAGTTTTTCGTAGAACAGGGAATGGATAAACTATTTCATGGCGGAGGTAAAACCAAGGTGAGGGACCAGAGTGCTGTACTATCGTGTTTGATTTTCTTTGAACGATTTTCTTTGAACGATCCAAGAGTTCTAAATACACAACTAGACACCAGTAGTCCTTTTATATATAGTTTTATTCCCCACCAATTTTGAAGTTTGATAAGTCAAAAAAGGGAGTCCCGCGTCGTCATGTACTACTGACGTCTAATTTTGTTGTTTTTTTTTCTTTTTTTGCTCTTTTGTTTTTCAAATAAAGTGGTGCAATAATATTTTAAGACAAAAAAACCCCCCTTTTTGTTAGATTATTACCTTTGGGATTGCTCTATATTATATAGGCCATAGACATTATTCATATCATAACAAATTAGAGTTTATTTAAAAAAATAATAATGCATGAGTTACGAATTACGTAAAGAATACCAAAACCAATTATGCCACACTTTAGTTTGAGATTTGTTTTAATTATTTATCCTGAGGCCATTATCGTTCTCATATATAGGACATTTATTGTTGGGTATTGAGATCATTTAATTTAGGTATTGTTCTATAATGTAGAGATTATATTTAGATTTAATTAATTCCTTGTTTCTGAGGTCATTATCATTTTCACGGGACTTAATTTATTTATTATTTACTTATTTATCTGCAGATTGTAGAATATAAGAGAAGAAAATGTCTACGATTTATAGTGACATGCATATATGTAGATAAAGAAGAAAATGGTCTACGGAATAATAGAGTTCCTGGTATGTACGTAACGCATTAATTGCATATTTGACAAGATTAACAAATAGACGACACAGCTTGGTTGAGGGTAGGTCCTGTTCAGCTTTATCTACGTGCCTAAGATTTTTTGTTTTAGGGAACTTGACGTATGTTGATTGAAAAATATATATTGATTATCATTTGTTAAGTCAATCTTTTATGTATTTATACGGAGCCGGAGACGACATCTCGATATCTATCGAATTTATAACATGTAATATAATTAATAAATCGAGCCAAATCCAAGACCTAGCACGGTTTGAGCGTCCATGCATGTGGTTTTACGAATCATCTCGATCGTAATATTAGTTTATAATATCCTACTAATTAGTTCTTACACACACACACACACATATATATATATACATAGTACTGACTCAAATGTCTCTATATATATATATATATTATATGTTAATTAATCACCTAAAACATGTCTCCGATATATCTTGGAAAACGTCTAGAGCTTGATTAATATTTTCAGCATACGATTTATTTATTTTTGATTTTCTTCTAGGGTAATGTTTGTTGTCCGTGTTCGGACTTAATTAATTAGTTGAATTTTTATTTAAATGAAAAAAAGGACGTTAGTTATTTAATTCGAACATATATATCTCTAATTTAAGTGCAAATCTTATAGTTATTTTTTTTCTCGGATGGCCGATAACATCTAAATGTGGGTGATGTTACTATGCCAATAATGGGGATCTATATGCATGTGCTCTCATCTTCGTCACCATATTACTTATCACTCTCTTTTAGTCTAATTTACTAATCACTAGATCATGGGTCTGATCATAAATTTTGTGGGACAAAATACGTTGTGAATTATAATATTAATATATATATATGACGTTGAACTAAGTCTTCTACAGAAAAAAAAAAAAAAGTTAGTCTTCATGTTCTTGTCCTTTCGTGTATATATATATATATAATAAGTTGCTTCTAGCTAAGCACTAGTTGGATCCATTTATAACCAAACGCATACACACTGTTTGGACTAGCAATTTTTTCGGAATGTCACGTTCAACATTCACTGAGAAAAACTAGTGGTCGACAAGTACATCTCCTTCATTAATTCTATCCAACTTTTTTCTAATTCATAGCAAAGAATATATATTTACCTCCGTCGTCTTAAATTGTTGCTCTCTAGCTAGCGAGCACATTAATGTATCTTTTTGTGATGTATTTCCTTGCGTTGGAATGGTAAGAGACAGAGGACGTGGAAAAAATGTCATCTTAAACATTAATGTAAAAACATGCCTTTCTAAATTAATTAAACATTTGATAAATCAAGAAAGAAAGAAAAATTCAGTTTCTTAATTAATCTCTATATATCTGAGACTATACTAAATTAGTAATCCAAAAATGAGCGGCAAATACGTTTTATCATAACACATGTGATTAAGGTACATGTGTCTGATGCCGGGCCTGCCAGTGTCGGGTGTGTAGGGCCTTTATCATATGTATCAAAAGAAGGCACACCAAGAGCAATAATTAAAATAAATTTTGGCTTTGCATTCTGATCATTTGGCTTTATTGTTCTTTGGAATCAAAAAGACTTATTCTATAAACCATCTCCACACAAAAGTGTGACCTATGAATGTATAACACCTATCACTAGGACTAGGGGCATAGCTCCCCCACACTGCCACAACTCCACAATTAATTACTCTCAATTGAATTGATTGTTTTGTTTTTTTTTTCCCCTCAACTCACATATGATTGTTCAATTCACAAAAACCCAACTTCTTGTTTTTCCATACATATTAAATATAAAAAAAAAAAAAGAAAAAAAGAAAAAACAAACAAAAAAACCTTATCAACTTGTAGTCCCAAAATAACTGTCAGCCGCCTTCTAATCTTCTCTTTGGTCCCTTTTTTAGTTATTTATTTGGAACTAGTCTGGCTTGTTTTTAAAGGCGGGAAAGCTCATTTGTGGTGCACTTCGGAGGCATAAATAGATGGAATTACTTAATAATTTTTTGATCTGAAAAGTTCGTTTAAAAGTGCGATGACTTCTCTTTCAATCAACCAATTGAGTGCATATAACCGCATAAAGGAAAACGTTATCTTTGTGTAAAGACATTTTCAATGGGGTGTGGGGACCAAAATTATGAATTAAATGCTTGGTGTGTTTGTGAAGTTAATTCAATGAGGATAAAGCCAGAATGTGTATTAAATGATCATTTTGTGGAGCCGGCACAATGGGCCATGTACGTTTTGTTTGGATTCGGGTTGACCCGACCTCCTTTTTCTGGCTTGAATTTCAGTTTCGACACTATACATTTTTCGTATGTAATTGGTACTATTTAGACTTTGTTAAGGACGAAGAGCATATGGGAGCAATGGTCCTTTCCTCTCTTTTTTTTCACTCTTTAATGATTAAGATTAATATTTACCATAGTATCACAACAAAAATCCTTCACTTGTGCATATTTCCGTTATAAGTTATAGAAAATTCCAGAAAGTGAACTTTGTATATGATAATCTTCCGACGGAATTTCTTGTGTTTTTGAAAATGTCAAATTAAACTTTCAGAGATTACATTATTTTATCTTTTCCAACATTTATCAAATCTATGTCTCCCCAATTTTTATAAAATGGAAAAATCGAATGTTGTTATCTAAGGTAGTTCCTTCCCTTTTTTCACCAAATTATATAATAGCTGATTAGGAAGGATAGATATAATAGGTATTAAAAATTCAGGCAAATGTTTGATTGAAAAAAACCTTAAGGTTTAATTTGACATTTTAAAAGGTGCAGAATTCACCAATGTTAAGGTCTAAAGTTTAATTTTTTTACTTCCAATGTCAAAAAAAAAAAAAAAACACAAAATTCTCTAAAAAAAAATTAAAGAGTTATGATAATGTCACTACATGTTATAATATATGACTCAAAATATATTAACTACGACACTCGTTTTTAATGTTGTTATTAACAATATATATGTCAATACATAATATTTTTTGTCGCTCTTTTTGTTTCTCTTGTTCATAGTTAATTGGTGGAAAAAACTAACGTGGATGCAAAGAGAAACAAATTCAATCATTTTCTTTTTTAGGTCATGTTTATTAATTCATAATCTATGTATCATAAATTTAGGGAATGAGTGCAAAGAGAATAAAAAGAACAAGAAACTATGAGTGAAAAAATTAGGGGATTGTTTGGCATCATAATTAAAAAATATTTTTTTTGTTTTTAAGAACAGAAACTATTCTTTAAGAACAAGTAAATGTGTTTGGCATTATTTTCTGATAACAGTTTTTAAAAACAAAGTTAAAGAAAATAGAAAATTTAGAGAATAATAAAGTATTATTTTCAAAATGTTTTCTTAATTTTTTTTTTTCTAAAAAAATAAAAATTCTTTCGTATAACTTTTATATACACATTTTTTCGTAATTTTCTATCTTATCATTTTTTCTCATCACTTTGTTTATCATAATTTTCTTTCTTCTCACTCTTTATTATCACTTTCTTTCTCTTCATTCTCCCATTTCTCATTCTCTCTCGTTATTTTTTCTCTCCTCACTCTCTATCATCACTTTCTCTCTCTTCGTTCTCTCAATTTTCATCATCTCTCATTATTTTCTCTCTCCTCATTCTCTCTCATCATTTTCTCTCTTTTTATTTTATTCCACCACTTTCTCTCTCATCATTTTCTATCCTTTTGTTTTTTATAACTTTTTTATCTTTATTTTCTATCCATATGCATTCTTATCACTTTTTCTCTCTTGTGTGTTTTCATTAGTTTTTTTTTTCTAACTTTCTCAATACTTTTTATTTTGCTATTCTCTCTTATCACTTTCTCTTTTATTATTATCTTTCATTACTTTTTCTCTTGGGACTTTCTCTTTCCTCATTCCCTTATTTGAATTTATCTCTAGTAAATCTCTTTTGATTTTTTCTCTCTAAATAATTTTTTATAATACAAATATGATTTTCTTATTCATATAATTTTTTTCCTAAAAAATATTTCTAAAATATATTTGCCAAATACCCATTGTTTTTTAAAAATATTATAAAACAGCTTTTGTTCTCATTTTTTAAAATACAACTCTAAAAACAAAAGCCAAAATACAATGCTAAACAGGTCCTAAGATTCTCTTTCATGTGTTTTCAATTAGTATGTAAACACATAAAATATAAATATTTTCTTTTTTCTCTCAAATACAGATTAGTAAACGTGACGTAATTCCTTCAAATTTTACTTGTTTCGAATTTCATTATAATTAGCTGTCTTCTCTCTCTCTCTTTTGTTTTTTTTTTTTTTTTTTGGGTAAACTAGCTGTCTTCTCTTTATTGTCCATCAAATATTCCCTCTAATTTATTTGTTCCTAAAACATTTTACGTAGATGGAAACCCAATTTTGTTCCATAGATAGAAAATCATAAATAATATAACATGAATAGTTTTTCACATAATATATATATATATATCATGAATTAATTTAATAGGTAAACGTCTTCTTTTAACGATATATTCAACGTGATTATACAATTAATCAGACAATTTCCGCTTGAACATTAATTCTGGTCTGTTATTCGATCAACCAACTTAAACAAATATAGCTCTCATGTAAATCATTTAATTACAAAGATGAATGATTCACAATCATCACCGTATCAAAATACGCGTACTAATCTGATATTATCACTATTACCCCTCTCGAACTGCAAAGGTTTTATATATATATATACATATCTTTTATATATAACAATATGAAACTCAACTAGTCAACTTGTCTTTGAAATGATTCACATTACTTTTTTTTTCGTTACTTTATGATTCGTAGCGTGTAAAGGTTGAATTTGCCGACTTTGACTACATTCTACCAAACTCTTGGGCTTCTTCTTTGTAATTTTCTTTCGGGTAAACAGTGGAAAGCCACTTTTTCTTAATGTTTATTTTCAATTCTATAATTACATATGCTGATCCAAATCCAGTTAATTATGTTCAGTGCATAACAGTTCACTCATGAAAATCATTTGGCTAAAGGAAAACAAAAGGAAAGTATGACGGAATCTTTGAATTCAAGATATGCTACTTCAAGTTGGGCTATGCGGGCCAGTTCCAGCAAAAGCCGATGTATATCCATTTATAATCCACCAATTTGTGTATAAATTATACATATTGGTTACTTCTTACTGTATATATATTTTTTAGTTTATATTATCCCTTTTGGTCATGACCTAGAATATCTAAGTTTCTCACTAAACAAGCAAGTATTAAATGTCTCCAGCAAAAAGGGAAAAAAAAAAGAACGAAAAAAGTAAGTATTAAATTTGTATGTATACTTATATAGCTAGCTTTCCAGAGCATATATCTTTGACATAGGAAAAAAGAACTGTCCGATTTCAAAGACTCAATAATGGCTACATCATCTTGCAATTTGCATTGGCTGCACTTTAGCTAACTTTTGTTGTGATTTTATTAGGCCCTGTTTGGATCTCGAAATTTAGCGGGGAAGAGGAAAAGGAAAAGGGCAAAAAAAAAAAAAAAAAAAAAAAAAAAAAAAAAAGGGGAAAAAAAAGAGGTAGAGGTGGGAGGTAGAAAGAAGAGGAGGGAGAAAAAAATAAAAAACAAAAAAACAAGATCAAAAATGAAAAGGAAGGCATACTTATCGAGAGAATACGTATTACATAAAGGAAGAAAGTGTGCAGACTTTATAAGTTTATCCACAATCAAAAATGGGGAATTTGAAACTTTCGTTGGTCTGGGTAATCCAAGGGCAATTTCCATAGCAAGGGGGGGGGAGGGGGAAGGGGGAAAAAAGAGTGAAAGAAAAAAAAAAAAGGAAAAAAAAAAAAAAAAAAAAAAAAAAAAAAAAAAAGTGAGAGAAATAGTTTTTTGTTGTTTGGATTTTAGAAAATGATGGGGAAAAAAATAATAAGGGAAAATAGTTAAAAACAAAGGAAAATAGGTGAGGAAAATGAAAATTCTGGTTGGGAAAATTTATCGAGCTAGCGTGAAGAGGTTTCTCCACAAAAGCACGGGCTAGCGCGAAGAGCTTCCTCCTCAAAAGCTCAGACCTCCATTTTTAGCTTGAACCAAAGCTCAATGAGACCACCAGTAGCGCCTCCACCCGGATCTCCACCGCCGAGACCTCTTCCCTCGTCTAGAACTCCTCCGCTGCCAGCTCATTCCGGTGGTCCAATCTCGAAACGAAGAACTATGGATCGACAATCACCATTTTCTTCTTCTGGGCAACGACCTAAGTCCTTCAATGTTGGGCAACAACAATTTTCATCATCTTCTTCCTTAGATACTTTTGAATCTGCAGAAGTTTATAACATTGGCTCGGTAAGATCTTCCTTCTTTCTTAAAATGCTTTATTCTTCCTCTGTTTCTTGAGATTTTGTGTAAAATGATTGTAGATTCATGATATTCTTCAACAATATACATATGAAACTAATGTAATTTTAATCTAAGAGCATACTAAAAAGAAATATGCAAGCCAACTCTCTGATGGAATGCTTCACTGAGTATGTATACATAATCGTTGGTCTATAATTCCACAGGTGAGATATGGATATAATCATTTGTGTTGTTTATAGTGATTTTTGGACTATGATTAATAGGTTTTGTTTGGCTTTGAGTGTCTTTGTCTCTATTATTGGATTTTTCTAGTCAGAAAAAAGTGCGTTTCTTTAATCGAATATCTAATTTTTACTATTGAAAAAGTAAGAAATGTGGTTTCATTTTTTGAACTAAAGAATACTCAGCAGCGATTTTACTGTGCAAAAGCTAGAAAATTATGTTTGAAGTGTAAAAAATGGTGTTGACTGTGAGTTCATCAGAGAAAAAAATAAGTTATTGTACTGACTGAGTTTATTAAGCCACTGAACCACCATTGTTTTATGCAATGTAAATATGCTCCTGTTTGTGAATGTGTTTCGGTTATGCCTCTTTATTTTAATTTCTTGTGTCCTTATTTATTTCCCTCTGTTCTTATGTTGTTAGTTTAGTTTGATGAGGTTACATATATGAGTTGTATTCCCCTGTTTGATGCGCTTTATGTCAAGTTGTAATGCAAAAGTTGCAATCCCTATTCATAACTAATGTGTTTTTATTAACAGATGAAAAATATTGAAGAAGTTGAATTGAACACATCGAACGGTAGTAGAAAGAACTTGACATAGACTGATGATATGGATGACTTTTTGATCAACTCTCTAACTGACCATATGCATAAAGGTCAAAAAATTGGAGGATGTTTTACAAAGACAGCCTTTGCAACTGTTGCTCATTTGATTAGGGAAAGTTTAGGTTAATTTGTCACTCTGATCATATATAAAATAGAATGAAGACATTGAAGAAGAATTTTGGTGCAGCCAAGGAAATATTGAACACTAGTGGTTTTGGCTTTAATTATTCTACGCAAAGGATCGAGGGAGCAGTTGGTATATGGGACTCATACATCAAGGTAAGATTATTGTTTCATTGTTTCTTTCTTTCATTTGACTTAAATGATCAAAATTGTTCTCATATTTGTTTTGTTGGCGTTAACAGGCACATCCAAAAGCTTCTCAATTTCGATACAAGTCTATTAGGAATTATGACAAGTTGGATGAACTCGTAGGAAATGATCGAGCTATGGGAAGTCTTGCTGCAGGTCCAAATGAAAGGTTGGATCATTAGGCTAGAGAAGAAACTCTTTTGGGTGATAATACTTCTCATTTTGAATCAACTGAATATGGAGTTGGTGATGACAATACTGAGTGTTATGCGGTCTAAAATCCTAAGGTCGCATGAGTATTATATGCGACCTCCTCCGAGAAGGATAT
>JXTB01000615.1:78923-107179 GCA_002914805.1 Parasponia andersonii | reverse complement strand
TAAAAAAAAAATACCTATCCATAGATAAAGAAAAAAAATACCTATTGGATTGGCAACCATATATATATATATATATATATATATATATTGGAATTCTAACACTTTAACCCAAAAAAAAAATTACAAAAATACGGTAAATCTGTTTATTTTCCAATTCATGTAGCATTTGTTTAGAACAATACCACTTTAAGAAAAGTTTTTAGAAACATACCATTTTAAAAATGGTTAGTATGTGGTTATCAGTATTTGAAAACTGGTTACTGGTTATTTGTTATTAATTATATATCAGTTATAGATATTTTTAGTTACTACTTACTAATTACTAATTGCCAATACTCCAAAACTAACTATCAATTACTAGTTATTATTTTAAAAATGATCTTTTTCTAAAAAATGTGGTACCAAATCTAAAAAAATTAAGCCCACCATAAATTTACAATTATTTTCTAAAATGGTCATAGATGGCCTAATTGTCTTTAGTTTATATTTTCTTAGAGAACTAATCCAACTGACCTAGGTCTTATAATTAAATGGTACTAGTGTAATTTTTTTCCTGATTATACATGCTAAGAGAAATGGAATTAAGGAGTAATTTGGGTCAAAATGATTTTCTAGCACTATTTTATATAAGAGAAATTAGGTGGATAACCAATATTTTAAATTTAATAAGTAGATAACTAATTTTTTAATTTTATAGCTAAATGTTTAGGTATATATATATATATATTTATACTTGGTAAATATGTTTATCTACCAATTTCAGTTATTATACTAAAATAAACTGTGTGTATAATTTTTTATACTTAGTATATAAAATTTTACACTTATTATATAAATATATATATATATATATTATATATATATACCGGACATTTTGTTATAGCATTTGACAAAAAATTTGGTCATATTTCTATAAGGCCCTTTACGCAACGATCTTTATAGGGTTGTCACAAATTCACAATATTAGTGATAGATATATAGTCACTATATTTTAAGGAAAATGGACTTCATTAGGAGTAATTTTGGTCAAAATGACTTTTTATGACTTTTTTAATAACAGTTTTGGGATTAATCAAAAAAAATATATATCTCAAGTTTTATACTACTCTTAGTAATATCACTATAAAAAGGGGAAAAAACACACACACAAAAACATAAAAAGTTCAGTTGGAGGCAAATTGGTACTAGTTGGGTCTTTTCTAGCTCCTATGTCTTATAACCATAAATTTATGAATTTTCTATAACCAACTACCAATCATTAATATTATGACTGCCTAAAACTAATACTCTGGCACTTCTAAATGAGTTATTTTACAAAATACTCGTTGCTGGGGGAAGTTTTTTTGGATGAGAAAGCAGATATTGGTGTAATTATATGGGTTTTGCTGACTTTAATCGGCTAACTGCTGATTTATTTTAATGTAACTTATTTGGGCCATTTCGACACACCATAAATATATAAATATATGTTTGTTTATATATGAGCTTCGGAGTTTGATCATGATCAAATTAAGCCGGCTGCCTTTACTTGAACATCAATAACATATATGTATATCAATATCACAAAATATTTTTTGTTTAACATCACAAATATTCACGCACGAACTCCTAAGACTATAGAGACGACCCATCAAAAGTTCTACTATTTAATTGACAACTTAATGGATATGTAATATGATCACCAGTAAAGGTGATCAATATATTTTGCTAACTGATCAACTTTTGTTATTTTTTAAATTTTATCTGCAATGATACAATATTGTGATTTCAGAACACGATCAACTTCAAAAAAAAAAAAAANTACCTATTGGATTAGCAACCATATATAAATTCATGAACTATAGTACTGCATTGACTTTCGCACTATAAATTCGACTGCGTCTTCCATTATTGGTTAGTTAATTTGGTCTACCAGTTTGCTATAATTGTACTTTAGCTCATTTATAGGGTTCATTAGTTCCCGGCAGCTTCGAACGATTCTATAACTAAATTCCACGTAAATTGTCCCAAAAGATCTTCAAACGAATTGTGACACGCTACAATATTTTGTAACAATCTGAGTTAAGCGAAACGACATGCATTCCCTTCATCGTAAACATGCATCTAGCGCCGTTGTATAAGAAGTGTTGAACATCTCTGAAAGATCGCCCGCTTAGCATATATGATCTTTAATTGGTTGATTATAACAACCCAAAAAACGACAACATTGAAGATGATGATATTTATTAACTACAAAAAATCACCAAACAACATCACCGTAAAACACGACAATAATATATATGTATAATATTTGGTTGCCAGTACGTTTTTTTTTTATAGTACCCTTTTTTAGTTGTTGGATAATTGTTTTAACTACTGTAAAAAAAATTTATTATTTAATAGTTTTTTTCATTTTTATTGTAAAAAAACGTGCGTGAATAATTGTAATTTGCCAAAATAATAACTATATATAAGTAAAAAAAAAAACCTATTAGATTATATGTATATATGCATCAATGTGTAAGTATTTTTTTTTTAATTTATTTATAAGTTTTGTTTTAGCCAATTAAAATTGGTCACACATGTAAAAAGTGAAAGAAAAATATTAAATAATATGTATTTATTTTTATTTTTTAATTATTTATAATAACCATTAAATTATTGATCCAACAGTTAAAAAAAATATATAGATTTAAATAGAAAAAGAAATACTATTGGATTAGAACCTCTATATATATATATATATAGATATCAACAACATCAATACAATTTTTCAAAAGGAAAAAAAAATTATTCAAAAGGAGAAGCATCAGTATCGCATGATTAAGCTGGCACATAAAAATGTCATCCTTTTTTTAAAGGATATTAAATACATACAAGATGACGATAATCTTAAAAAGCGACATTATCAAGAAAATGACAACAAAAACCTAAGAAAAGCAAAAATATATTTAAAGAGGCAAATGTATAATAAAACGATATCAACATAAAATTTTGAGAGATGGTAAATTAAGGCATGCATCAGAACATATACTTGTGTTAGAATATATGAATTTAGTGAACACACAAATAGGAATACAATGCAGATGAGTGCTATTATACATGTATGAACGTTTGTTTACCAATTTTCTCTAAAACTAAGTATCGGGCCCCTAGACCATATTTTAAAAGAGGGCGCTGGGTGTCAAATTCATATAGAGAGGAACCAAAATGTAAAATAATTCAAGCCAATAAGTGAAAAATTACATGTGACAACAAACGGAGAGGTAATAAAGTAATATATAAGCTGACGATCGAGAAGTGGGCAAACAATAATTTTTATTTTCCAACATCATTGAACACTTCTTTAAAAGAGTTCAAGTTGAAGCAATCTTCATACATTGCAAATTCAAATTATAAGAATCAAAACATTGAATGTATTTACAAAGTTGGAGCTCAAATGACAACAAATAAGTCGTACGTACGTACTTAAATCTCAAGACACATCTAATCCTATTTTACTAAGTTATTTAGGGTTTAGGGTCTAGACCGAATCTCCCGCAAACTTTGAATCGAAGGTGGACCAATAATAACACTAACTTTTATTTCCAACACTGAACACTTCTTTAAAGAAAGAGTTCAAGTTTGAAACCTAGCTCGCTGCAATCTTGACACATGCAATGCAAATTAATCCAAGAACATATATATACAAAAATTGAGTCCAGCAGTACTACTTAGGCAATTGGGTAAGATGCATCCATGGCAATGCCGCAACGACCTTCTTTGTCATCCACATCTCTCTCAATCCGTACGTAACCCTCTTCTCCCCAGTTGGTACCCCACGAATTCTTGACAATCCAGTACTTAGTCCCGTCATCGTCCGTACCATAACCGACTGCGGTGACCCCATGGTTAAGTGAGGTACCGCAACTTCCCTTGTAAACCCCACTCGAGTAGAATTGGAAGGCTGATCCTCCGGCATCGATGGCCACCGATACCGGCTGGTGCGCCACGGCCTTGAGCAGCGCGGCCTCGTTGTTTTGGGGGACTGTTTGGTAGCCTTTGATCTTGGCCACGTGGAACACACTCTTTCTGAAGTTACAGGCACCGTCTTTTGCTTTGTAAGGGTAGATAGCCTCGGAGGTGATGCCTCTATTCTTGACTATGAAGTTGAAGGCGTTCTCCATGTAGCCGCCTTGGCATCCTTTGTCATAGGATTTAGTGTCACAATCCACTAGTTGTTGCTCTGATAGGGAGACTAGTTTGCCTCTTGCTATTTTGGTGATTCCCTCGGTTGCGGCCACGGCTGAGAAGGCCCAGCAACTACCTGTATATATATATATATATATATACATATATAGTAGTATTGCATGCATACAGTGCATGTTTTAGGAAAAAATAAATAGATAAAGGATAAAATGATTAGCAAGAAGTGAATGCATGTGACACACAAGAAAGGATGACATTATGAATAAATGATAACTTATATATATATATATTCATTTTGAATTTTAGATTAATATTTATGAATGTATTAGCTTGGAACACGTAAATTAGACCGAAGATTAGGCAAGTTTAATTATATACGTATACTTATTATTATTCAAGCAAATATATATACATATTTGTATTTATTGAATTATAGATATCCGTAAGTATGTATATTCTGAAAGAGTAGCGTTATGTACTTGTAAGCAATTAATTAGATGTGATTACCTCAAGAAAACAAAACAAAAACTAAGATGTGATGGTTCGGTCAAACCGGTTAAAAAAAAAGTGACGATTCAAGAAAATGAAAAGTATCGTTATTATGTTATCCTATAATAAAATGAACTGACATATAATAAAAGGAAAGATGTGTTCTTGAAGACGTACGTGGCTTTTTAGGCCATTTGGTGATAAATAAGTCATCATAATAATTGTATATTATCATGTACACACATATAAATATAAATATATATATATATATATATATACGTTGTTAACTATCTTATTTATCGTATCACTAAAAAATAAAAATAGTAAATATTGAGATGGACGTTAGAATAGCATGATTTTAAAATATCCAAAATGTCGAGTAACAATTACGTACCTGCAGCGAAAGAAAGGGGAGGGGGAGTTTTATAAAAGATAAAAAATAATAACCACGTTAACAATTTTTTACCACATTGTTGCTGGTTCTTGATCGGAGTAACAGCTCCTTTCTTCCTCCAGTCAAAGCTAGAAGGAACCTCAGTAACATTTTCATACTTGAACAAAGAGGATGTTGAAGCTGATTCTTCATTATGTAACCACAGACCGGTAGGCTTGATCCTCCTGTATCCATTCCGGATAGCCCTAAACTCTTCGTTAGTAAGGTCCCCGAACTCATTCATACGTATCTTAAAAGCCCTTTTCTCATCAGCATTGAAGGACTCAATGAACTCCACATTGTCCTTAAAGATGTTGAAACGCCTCTCCTTCTCTAGGGCATCCTTGTACACCTTCCCATGTGTCACCATCCATTTTTCATGTCTCTTAGATAAGGATTTGATTGCCTCCACTTCATGATGGACTTGGAGTTCTCGGCATGACACTTGAGAAGTACATGAACCTGCTAATACAACAATTATGAGGAATAACAAAGTTGAAGCCATGTCTAGCTAGCTAGATATTGTTGGCTATTTAGGTAAGTATACTTTTTTGTTTTTTAAAAGAATTTAGATGAGTATATAGTTTAGAGAACGTAATTCTGTGTGCTATAACTATTAGCTACTGACATGGACTATATACAGGTACTTTTCTATTTTTCATTTTTACCAAAGCAACTCCAAAAACGGAGGTAGAAGTTAATTATTTTTTTTTTCAAGTGAGAAATACAGATCAAGCGTACTAAGATTTCTCTTTACGACCTAGTTAGGTGCCTAAGACTTGGCCAGTCAAGGAGGTTATTGTCTTCCGAGAATCAATTAATTTTGTTCTCTTTTAATTTTTTGTTTAAAAAATAATAATATGTAGAAAAGAGGTAGTATTGGGACTTAGTCAATTTAACAAGGAGTTGTTAGTTTATTTTCGTTAAGTCGTTTCCTTGAATATTTCCTTTATTCGAACGAACTTAGGAGGCGTCTAGATCTAATCGAACGGTCAATAAAACAAAGTTTTACCAAAAATAAGTAGAATATCCTTCGCTGAATTCTGAATTCTCCCTTTTTAAGCTTTTGGAAGGAAAATAAGTTAAAAAGAAAAGAAAAACATTGAACATTCTGAACACTGTACTTTTTTCCCCTGTGATGTGAAGGACATATTGAACACACTGTACATGTACGCCTTCTCCCCCAAACCAAACCATCCACCAGAAATCCATTGTCATTCATGTGGAAAAATAAAAAAGAATATTTATAAGAAATGTCCTTTTTTATAGATCAGTATAAAAATGGTCATTTTTTACCTATTTAAGAAACGACTGTTTTTCAATTTTATTTTGATAAATGGCTGTTCTTCAGTTGATCTCAATTTTTTAAAAATAAATCAAATTTTTACAAAATAAATCAATATACTTTGAGCATAAAAATGTCATTTTAAAAATAAGTTTCAAAATTCGACTATTATTTAACAATGTTTAAAAAATGGCCATTGTAAAAACATGAATCTGAAATTTAGAGGTTATAACCTGCCCAAATTTAGACCAGAATGGGCCTAGAATGGGCTGGCCATTACGGCCCACAATGGACCAACACATAATTGACTTGGCCGGAAGTTCTTTTTAGTGCTATCAAAAAGGCAACATATCATCATCAAATAATAAATGCGTTTAAGCCAGTGCTCCTCTGCAAGAGGAAATTGGTTCAAAGCTAACTTTGTGAGAAAACAAACTGAGCTATATATATATAATAGAGAGCCACGCTGTGCGTAACTCTCCTAAACTCCTAGTCAAGCTATCAAGGACTACATTTACTGGTGTCATTTTAAAAATTTCGCATTTCTGAAATAGTTTTAGCCTGTACATGTATGAATTAGTAGCTTGTGTACGTATGGGATACGTTATTTTATTTGAGGCCAGACAAATCCTCCTTCCCAAATGGATAAAATCATAAAAAGATTATAGTTAATGATAATGAATTATTGTTATTATTTTACCAAAGGAAACGTACAAATTACCCGTCCTATGTGCACTTTATTCTCGTTATTATTTTGCTTGCGGAATCAGACTTGATTAATCATTAATATTTGCCTTCCGAGATACGAACTTTTTTTTTGCTATGTAAGTTAAATTGTTTATAACATTGGTATGGAGATTAGTGTTCGGTCACCTATATATGGATCTTATAATAAGTTGTCCTCGTCATCTGTTCTTTGCAGATGATAGCTTAATTTTTTGCAGAGCTAAAAGACAAGACTGTGAGATAGTTAAGACTATTATATGCTTGAGTATGTGAAAACGTCCAGCCAAATGGTTAATTTTTCAAAATCTGCAATAACATACAGTCCAAATATTAGGTTGTCTTGGAAGAGAAATCAAATTGTGCTTGGGGTTAGAAGTGAGTAATCATCATGACAAATACTTGGGTTTACCAACTCTCTTGGGTCGTAACAAAAGGTCTACTTTCAACTGGATAAAGGAACAGGTATGGAATAAGCTTCAACTCTGGAGAAGCAAAATCTTTTTTATGGGTGGCAAAGAGGTTTTCATCAAGGCTGTGGTCCAATATCCATTCCAACATACACCATGAGTATTTTCAAACTCCCTACTACTTTGTGTGATGAGTTGAACTCTCTTATCACTAAGTTTTGGTAGGGGTGGCTGGGAAAAATAAAAAAAAAGATACATTAGATGAGATGGGAGAAACTTTATAAACCAAAGTTTGAAGGAGGTTTGGGGTTTAAGTACTTCAGGGTTTTCAATAAGGCGTTGGTGGCGAAACAGGGATGGCGCGTAATTCATGGTACAACTTCCTTGTTTGAACGAGTTTTTAAAGGTAAATATTCCCCAAACGCAGACTTTCTCTCTGCTAAAGTTGGGACCAATGCTTCCTATGATTGACAAAGCATTATTTGGGGAGTTGACCTTCTCAAAAAGGGTGTTCGTTGGCATATTGGAGATGGGTCAAAGATAAGTTTATTTAGTGATCTTTGGTTATTAAGACCCTCTACTTTCAGACCAATATCTCTTATGAGTGATTTTTCTGATCATTGTTTTGTAGCGGATATAATCTTCAACGAAAAATGGATTTTGGATCTCATAAATCATATGTTAAACGTTCTTTCTTATTGACAGATATTGTATTGAGAGTATTCCCTTAAGTGACTCTATTATGGAAGATAAGCTCCTTTGATACTATAATTCTAATGGAATCTACATTGTCAAATCTGGATACAAGTTGGCTATGACCTCAATGGTGGAAATAGGTCCTTCTACTCCTTCAACTGATATGTCCTAGAAACAGGTCTTTCTACTTCTTCAACTGATATGTCCTGGTGGAAGTGTCTTTAGTATCTCAAAATTCTATCAAAGGTAAAAAAAAAAAAAGAAAGAAAAACTTATTTGGAGACTCTTTCACAACATTCTTCCTACCAGTGTTGCTCTTAGAAATCATCATGTTGACATTGATACTGTATGCCCCTAGTATAAAATAGAAAATGAGGATGGCTTCCATGCCTTTGGGGCTGTGAAAGGGTGGCTGGAATTTAGTTTGTTTTATGCTTTTGGCCTGTGCTTTCAAGGTTTGTAAGCTCTATTCTGCCTAGTTTCTTCGGTTTGTAAGCTCTCTTCTGTCTAGTTTCTTACTTTTTGCCATCAAACATATCAGCAGAGATGATCTTGCTCTTTTCTGTATGGTGATTTGGAGCATTTGGTAGGCTAGAAACAAATTAATCTTTGAAAATTGTTTCAAGTCTGACTCAATGATCCCGGGAGAGGCTAGGAGTTTTCTGTTTGAGTTTCAAGAGTATCATAACATTGAGACTCCCCCTCCATCTGTAAGATTGTTGTAGACTCACGTTGGATGCCTCCTAATGCAGGTCTTCTAAAATTAAATACGGATGCAGCTTTGGTTGAGGAACTAAATGCAATAGAGGTTAGGATTGTTGTTCATAACTATCGAGGGCGGGTCCTTCGAAGTGCTTCTATCAAACTAGCCAAAGACCTTACAATTGGCTTCTAGATTGGAATAGCGGGATGTGATACTTCAAATATTATTAAAGTAACTACTTATAATTATGCTGCTGGTTTTGAAGAGTCTATTATTTTAGATATTAAGAATATTCTTAGCTTTTTTGAAAGTTGAAAGTGTTTTATTACTCTAGGCTTGGGAACTTAGTTGTTCATTCTCTTCCCAAGTTTTCTCTTGTATTCTCCGAGGATCAGATTTGGTTGAATATCTATCTCGGTTGTATTTTGTATGTAATTTTGGCCGATATTCCCCTTATTAATTGAATTTTCCAATCTTTTCGTCAGGAAGTAGAGTAAATTATTTATGAACCGTCCTTTTCTAGACATATAATATTAAAGTTCGATTTGCTATATCTACCATTTACCAAAACACATATAGAAGTCAAGAGACTTACAAAATCGTCTACGTAGTGTTAATATATATTCATTTATAGTACGTTGGTAGTTGTACGTCAACCAATCATCATTTGGGTTCAGAAATTTATATTCTAAATTATCACATTTCGACGACTTCAACAAAACATCCCTAGTGGTTTCGGTTAATTATCGTATGAGAGAGAGAGAGAGAGAGAGAGCTTATAAATGAGATACCTGTGCTTTATGAAAATATTAAATTGTTTTTGTTTTTTTAAATATTTTTGAAAGGTCAGAAAAGAAAATTAATTAGCTCGGAAGTGTTAACGATTATCTTAATCTCTTTAATTAACAATTAACAAAATAGATAATACGCCAAATTACTCATATGTCACGATCACGAACTAGTTAAGACTATTTTTTAATACCATCGAAAATAATTAATTACATACATATTCTCCTCAAGCCAATGAGTTAATAATGTAGAACAAAGTGGCAGATAATTAATAGTATTTTAATAATTATCTTATAACTTGTGATAATTATTAACTAGTGAAAGAGTTTCATCTATTTAGAGTTTATTTAGGTTAAAATTCTTAGAATTAATTTTCTAGTTGAATTAGGATTGTTTATATGTCTATCCATAAACAAAGCTAGCTATGCAATTATAATTAGATTCGTTATCAAATTTCATATATAATCATAACTCTCTAATTGCTCTCTTCTTTTTCTTCCTCCTCCTTTCTCTTCTCTAGTTAACCTTGCAACCCACCAAATACAAAAGTCAAGAGGGTATAAATTGACTTAACCTAAAAGATCATTCACCTGCTTCAATTTTTGCATTATATATATATATATATATATATATATTGTGCAAGTTTTGTCACCGAATCATTTATATATTCATTCACTAGATTTCTGTTATACATATTGTTAGTGCTTTCTATTATACGTATTGTTGGTGCTGTTCTTAACAACTGTCTATTTGTCTCTAAACTGTTGGTGTTATTCCTATCAACTGTCTACGTGTCTTCGCTATCTCAGAATGCTTTTGATCTCAAGCCAGACTGGAAAGACGGGGGCAGCCACCTGTAAAGACTCTCCGATACTTAAGTCAGACATTTACTCTCGAGATTGAATAGTAAAGACTAAGTTTTTACTTATAAATCTTTTTTTTATGTATATCGGCTCTCAATCACAGGAATGAGTACCCTTTCTCATCGTGACGTACTCCGAAAATCACGGGCCGTGGTTATATATTCATTCACTAGATTTCTGTTATACATATTGTTGGTGCTTTTTGTTATACGTATTGTTGGTGCTGTTCTTAATAACTGTCTACTTGTCTCTAAACTGTTGGTGCTATTCCTATCAACTGTCTACGTGTCTTCGCTATCTCAGAATACTTTTGATCTCAAGCCAGACCGAAAAGACAGGGGCAGCCACCTGTAAAGACTCTCCGATACTTAAAGTCAGATATTTACTCTCGAGATTGAATAGTAAAGACTAAGTTTTTACTTATAAATCTTTTTTTTTAATATATATCCCATGTATCGGGGGATGTATAACATATATATATAATCCTAGTACTGAGAACCTACCGGCTCTCAATCACAGGATCGAGTACCCTTTTTCATCGTGATGTACTCCGAAGTTCACGGGCCGTGGTTACTGTAATTTCTTTTGCATTGTTGTGATCTGCTTTCTGCCTTCGCCTATGATACGAGTCTGGCAGGGGTGAGATTTTGACAACTCATCTTCCTGTTAGAACGGTTTGCCCTATGCGCACACTTACCTAGGATTGCATTGAATGCCCTGTCTGAGTCTGGCTGTGCGCTACCTCCAATGATCTTCTGGTAGAAGACCCTCGAGGCTTCTGACCTCCAACTATCGAGGCAAGAATTAGATTGGGCTAAACCCTTCCAGGGTCTGGGACATAGCTTGTGACAACCAACGGGCCCATGTCGTATCACATGCGACTTATGTGGCTTTTAAGCCATCCTCCTGGACACGTGTTGAATAGTATGTCCTCTACTATCTGATCCACCACTTAACCATCCACGTAGTGCACGATCTACGAGTAGACCCCACAACTACCCCAATTTTCCTATTTGATGGATTCGCAGCCATCAAGTGGGGAAATTATGCCTCTAGTCTGCCAATTCGAAGGTACGTGTGGCTCATTACCATCATTATTCCCCAGGTACTGATATTGGCGCACGCTAACCCGTGCCATGACTTTTTCAAAATTTTAACGCTTCCGATTTCCTCGCACTGTTCTCCTCTAGGGAAAACTTTTACTCTCTTTGATCGCACTCACGATAATGGCTCCGAACCAGAGTCAGAAACTCCACTCCGTCATGGATTCCGAGTTAGGCTCATTAAGGAGGCAGCTCTGCTTCCCTGGCAGATTCACCTTACAAAGGGTCGAGGGCCCGATAAACTGGTACCTTCGCTCCTTCGCCCCCGAAGGCTCCATCGTCTTGGGGAGGAAGCACCTAGAATGGCTGCGATTTTCCCTTCCTCCCCTAGTCCACCAGTTCTTCAGTCTGATGGGGATTCACCCGATATAGTTGAACACCAACGGGGTCATGATCCTGATAGGGCTCTCTGCTCTATCGGTCCTTCTCGATGTGCATATTGATCTAGAGGTGGTCTTCTATGCCTGCAAGCTCACCCTCATCCCTAAAAGGAGGTCTTACTCTAACTTCTATCTCCAGCCGCTTCCGGGGCACCTGGGGCTTGCCGAGGTTGGACAAGTAATGGGATTCTCACTCCAGGCTGTACGTCGTCAGAGGGGCGTGGTGGTCTCCTTGGGTGAACGGGAGCGTTTCCAAATTCTTCCACTTTTTCTGCAAAGTAAGTACTGAGTCGTGTTTTGATTTTTGGGTCTGCATGCACTTTGTCCATTTTTGCTCATAATATCTAGCCTCGCGCAAGCTCTGTGGAGAAAGCAGGTTTGAGCCACAGCTGTCGGCGGGGCGTCTTAAGGAGCTGGAGGAGGTCATCATCTTCGGATCCTCTGGGGAATGCCGCCACATTCAGGCTGCTCTGAATCCCCAGGAGATGAACATAATACTGAGGATGGTTTCACATCTCCCCTTTCTGTTGGACACATGGGTCATCACTAAGCACAATCGGAGCCAGTTTAACACTTCAGGTCTGAACCGGTTCTTCCGGGATTAGCAGAATCGTATTGCTATGGTGGGTCGTCAGATTATGGCCTCAAGCCAGCTGGCAGGTCCCAATAACCTGGTGGCACCGACCAGTCATGAGCTCGAAGAGGCGATGAAGCTGGTGACCAAGGAGTGCGTCAGGTTCTGAAGTGAAGGAGCTGCTGCCCCGAAGAGGGATAAGGGTGAGTTTGTTTCGTGCCCTAGGGCTCCATCGATTAGGTCATGGCTGCATCTTAATCGCATTGCTCGCTCTTGCAGGTTCGGACACTGCTCCGTCCGAACGTGTTGATCAAGACAAGACCGAAAAATTACAGCCAGATGGGTCTTCAAGTGAGGTAGTTGCCAGGGCTGCTGAAGCAGCAGCGGTCATGGGGGGCTTCTTCTTCTAAGAATGCGCCACCTCCGGTTGCCGCCAAAGGTGCACTTAGGGACGCCTTGTCTTCTATCACCTCTACCCCTCACCACTTCAGGAGCGTCAAAAGAAGCTACTGGCGGGGGGAGAAGGTGTCGTCGTAGTTAGCAGGGAGTAGTCGTATTCCTCGGACACGAATGATGCCCAGGGAGAAGGTCCAGCTGCGAAGTTCGAGCTGGAAGTGCTCTCCTTGGAGAATGTAGATCTCGTTGCTGACCGTAGCATTACACAACTCTGGCTCGTCTAGCCGTCATCTCCATGCTTTTGGTATCTTTACTGAACACTGACTCTCATCTTTTATATTCTGCAGCTAGCCGTCATTCAGTCTTTCTATTCATCTTATGTCGGGGAGCTGACCGGGTTGCTGAATGCCCGTGCTATGGTAGTAGAGCAGAGGGAGGTCACCCTTGCTGCATTGAGGGTGGACTTCGACTTGTACTGGAGCCAGGAGGAAGCTAGGGTTAGCACTGCAGTGGCTCATGCCTTGAGCACCGAGAGGGCCAGGTATAAAGACTGGCTGCCAGGTTGGCCGAGGCAGAGGGAAAGGTCCAGTCTCTCAAAGCTGAGGTTCCGAGTCTGTGCTCAGAGGCCGAGGTTGCCAAGTTGACCCAAGCTGAGCTTAAGGTCAAGGAATAGGAGTTGCAGAGCGTAGGGGCCGAGATAGGGTTGACTTTCATTGCTCGTGATAGAGCCGTCGATGAGGCTAAAGAGGCGAGTAAAGCCGAGACAAAAGCCAAGTTAAAGGCCTATTCCCTGCAATGCAGACTCGACCAGTCCAATGAGGTAATCCGATATCTCTATTTGGGTCACTATAAACTGATGGAAGCTCACGTGGAGCAGACTTGCAAGCACAGTGAAGACCTTGCTGATATTAATACCCTTTTGATTAATTTGTCACAGCGGTAAGTGGAACTGAGGCTGGCGGTGCTAAAAGATAGGCTGGCAGATGCAGAGAAGCTGAAGATAAGGTACCAGAGGCAGGTGAACATTCTTTCTACGGAGAGCTATAGGTCTGGTTGGGAGAATAGGGAATTTGACGGCCACGTGGAGGTGGTGACGCCAGACCAGTTCGATGAGCAGATGGGCGTCGAGAGGGACCATTACTCCGTTGGGTACTACATGCAATAGCTAAGAGACGAGATTAACATCGTGTACCCTGTTGATATACTGAAGATGCTTGACGAAGAGAATGCTAACCACTCTACATCTGCCTTAGTCGCCAAAGAGATAGTGCCTGCTTCTGATCTGCCAAAACAAGCTATGGAGGTTCCTGAGGGTCAGCCTGGTCCTGGCGCTTTAACTGGCGGAGGGCCAAGTACGGATTATTATGATCTGCTTTCCGCCGTCCTGTCGGGACGGTTTGCCCAATGCGCACACCTATCCAAGATTGCATTGAATACCCTGTCTGGGTCTGGAGCAGTGCGCTGCCTCTAATGATCTTCTGACAGAAGACCCTCGAGACTTCTGACCTCCAACTGTCGAGGCAAGAATTAGATTGGGCTGAACTTGTCCAGGATCTGAGATGGATTCGCCCCTGGCCTACGACAACCAACGGGCTCATGTCGTATCACGTGCGACTTATGTATCCTTTAAGCGATCCTCCTGAACACGTATCGAAAAGTGTGTTCCTTACCATCTGTTCCACCACTTAACCGTCCACGTAGGGCACGATCTAGGAGTGGGTCCCAACACGTATTTTCAGGGCACTTGATATTTAACCAGAGTCCCTAATCAAAACCCAACTCGGGAACCAAAATCACGACTACACGTGGACACCAAAGGATGTTTGTGTGATTGCACTTACTCCCTCGTAGACTTATGTGACTTTATAAACTACCCCCATTTGATTATTTTTAACCAACTTAAACTGAAAATCTCTCTTCATGACCAAATTTAGCCATGGAAACCATTTTCTCCATTAATGACAGATGGAAGTTGTGCAAATATGCTTGCTTCTTAGGCTGCATCACCCTATATTTCTTTCTCAACCATAACCACCAGAGTTCAAACCTTTTGACTCAGCAAAACTGGGGCGTATCACGAACCTCAACCAATGTATCAGCCACTAACTTGCAAGTTTCCGAGATATCAAGCTCCCTTGGAAATAAGAAGCAACCAAGTACTGGTCATGAAGAAGAAAAGTGTAACATGTTTGAGGGAAAATGGATTTACAATCCGGAGGGAAGTCCTTTGTACAATGGATCAGATTGTCCATTCCTCGGCGAGCAAGTTAGCTGCCGAAAGAATGGGCGCCCGGATTTCGACTATGAAAAATGGAGTTGGGATGCTAAAGGGTGTAAGATCCCGAGGTAAAGTAAGCTAGATTTTTTTTTCCCTTTTTGGAATAACTTGTTTAAGTGCAATCAAAGCATTGACAAGGTTTGTTTGGAAGGTTCAATGGCAAACAAATCTTGGAGAAGCTAAGAGGAAAGAGAGTGATCATAGTTGGGGACTCTCTAAACAGAAACCAGTGGGAATCTCTGGCTTGTCTTCTTTACAGTGCTGTACTTCCTTCTCAAGCCGATGTTGACGTGCATAGTGGCACCTATAAGGTCTTTAGAGCAAAGGTAATAAAGTTGAATAGATTTCATTGCCACTATATGCCTAATTGTGGTTTGAACTGAGCACTTTTAAAGTGTGACATGATGTGTTTCTTGCTATATAATAGGAGTACAACTGTTCTGTGGAGTTTTACTGGAGCCCATTTCTAGTTCAACTTGAAGTGAACAAAGCAAGTGGAGATCGGATTCTAAGACTAGACAAACTATCTGACTCGGCTAAGAAGTGGCAAGGAGCAGATATCATGGTGTTCAACACTGGTCACTGGTGGGTTCATCGAGGGAAACTCCAAGCGTAAGTTTTCTTTTTCTTTCATTTATACTCGGTTACTCTGGTTAACTGTCTTTGATATTTAAAAGATATTAGCGCCAAGGCTCTTGAATTTTCTTTGGTTTTCTACTTGTTCCTGAAACTAGGAAAATATTATGTGATTTCGTGTCAAAGAAACTGTCATATAAAGAAGACGAGAAAATTTCGCAGGTGGCACTTGTTTCAGAACAAGGGGAAATTGGTGGAAAAGATGGAGACTGAGAAAGCATTGGGAATGGCTATGGAGACTTGGTCTCGTTGGATCGATAGAAACGTGGATTCAAACAAAACAAGCGTCTTCTTCCGAAGCATGTCACCCGAACACAAAGGAAAACAATGGTGCTACAATGAAACACAACCCATCATCGATGATTCTTATGTCGCAACATTTCCAGATCAAATGATACGGATTGTGGAGAGAACAATTCAGGGGATGAAGACCCCAGTGACTTACTTGAACATCACCAACTTGTCTCAGTACCGAAGGGATGCACATTCAAGCATTTACAGAACAAAGCAGGGGAAGACTTTGATAGCAATGAAGCAAAAACAGCCCGAGTCTTTCGCAGATTGTAGCCACTGGTGTTTGCCTGGACTGCCCGATACATGGAACAGGCTGTTGTTGGCATTATTCTTGAATACCTCCAAAGAACTCTCTATTTCTTAGTATCTAGTTGTTCCCGTATAATCTTTTGAGCAAGCAGCAACCAGAAGGTGGCACATACATATTTAAATGCATTAGTAATCTTGACCATTCATGACACTGAAAAATAGTGCTAACTAAATATTACTAGTTAAACGTCAATCTAGTTCTAGCTAGAATCAACAACGAAACAACTGCGCTAGTTTTGCAGCTAGATCACGGTCTTTGCTCTAAATTACACATCACTTTCCCAAAGAAAAAGTACTCAATTATAAGACATAAATGTACAACGAAATGAGCAATCCGATCTCTCCACGCCTCACCACTTCCTAGCCTTGTCTAATAATCACATTTTTAATATAATTCAACGTAAAGCATCCAGCAAACGTGACGTTAACCATAGTGTGACGACAATGAACATCGATGCCCTTACATTTCCTCAAAGCTGCCTTCCTCATACAAGGCAACCTTTTGGGGATAAAATAAGCAATTGAAAACAAGAACAAGAAAGAATTCAATTAGCACACACTGCTTTTAAATACACACATTCTTTTCAAATGAAAAAAAAAAATAAAATAAAATCTCTCACGGGACAAGTAGATAAATAATGAGCAACAGAATCTCAAGAGACTTCAGTAGCCTTTTCTAATCCTGAGTTTAATAGCACAGAACATAGATAAATTGGACTCAGCTAATGAACGTACTTATTTAGTAGCACAGTAAGACTTCGTGGACAAAGCTGAGAGTTTAGAACCACATAAATGGATTGCATCACGTTTCCAAAGTACATGGAACCTGCCTTAACTTGTGGGAGTCTTTGTAGCTATAATTTACTTATGATCTTGTCCCAGAACGCAGATTTTTGGGAACATGACCCGGTTTAGTACAAAGTCTGCAGGATGCCAAAATCTGGCAGTCAATATTAGTGTCCAGCACCAGAACCTTAATCTCCAAGATGAAGGGCAGAGGAGCAAGGTAGAAAGATCATCTACATGAGGTGAAACTGGCATCTAGAGAAGTTCCCATTCAGATTCACAAGAACCATGATGCGGAAGTTTCTTTGTCTCATCCACAACAAGTGTGGTTGTCAAAGACTCCCCATATTCTTGATTCAAATTTTTATCATCCCCATACCGTGCGAGCTGCTCGTACTCCTGCTTCCTTGATGACCTCATTCTAGAATAAAGTGCCTCCCTAATTTTCTTCTGAAAAGAGAGAATTGAATTTTAGATAACCAAAAAATGGTGTGTGTTTTGGTGCGCGTCTGAGAGAGAGAGAGAGAGAGAGAGAGAACCTTGTAAGGCCTCCATTTGCCTTCAGGTTGAGGAAGAAAATGAATTTCATTTTCATTAACCAGCACACAAGTTTCCTCAAGCTTCATCTTATCACTTTGTGGAATGGTAACTGTTCCATGTTCAGTAGCAGTCTTACTCTCAGTTGCATCAAAATTCCAGCCAAACAATTTGCCTGAAAAAATTCACTGCAATCAGTTATAATTACAAATGAAAGATATGAAAAATATCAAAAGTAGCATATAACCATAAGCAAAATAGTTTTGCAAGAGAAGACATAATATGGAAATAAAAGTTGTAGTCAGAAGTCAGAACCTAAAAAACCTCTAAAAGAAAAACACCATAAATTTTCATAAGCTGTTAAAGTTGTCATCAGGCAAAGGAGTTGAGCATACAAATTGGTATTAATTATTAGAGGAAAAAAAAACAAACTGCATCATGTATAACTTGCGAGTGGGAGAGCAAAATACCTTGATGAGAAACGTAGACATCCTCATTAGCACAATTGTTATCTGCAGCTGCCAAACTGGAAATCAAAACAGAGCAAGCAACAAGAAAAAAAAAGGATAAACTTATACAGGGCCCTGGGAATAGTCACCATTTGATTTTGCTGATATGCCACCATAAAATGGAACTCCCATGTCATCTACATTGTTTTGAACAGAGTTCAGCAAGATAATCTCATTTGATGACTGGCAATCATTTGGTAAAGCAGCAATATATTCGCTTGCATTTTCGATTTCATCACAGTCTTCTCTGTTGGAGTCAGACCTTGTACCTTCGTTCATAGATGGGGTTGTCATTGAAGCCTTCTCATCCCCAGAAGCTTCATGAATTTCATTTACAAATTCACAGCATGATGTTGATCCTCCACTTAAATATTTTTCAGGGCTGATTACACATGATTCCTCTGTTGGCATCAACTTTGCTTGACTTTGAGTTTCATTGACAGCCACGTTAGAACTATTATATGTACTCTCATCCTGATGTTGTCTTAAAGGCAAGTTAGAGCATGCTCCTTTTAAACACTCCCTAGAAGGTCCACACGAATTATCTTGATCACTGCGTACATTGATCAGTGGTGCAAGGCCAACATCTTTACCATTATCAGGAGTTACCTTTACAGCCCTAGTTGACTGATCATCAGCCTTTGCAGGCTCTTCTTTCTTCCTCACATTTGGCTTTCTATTAATTCCTTCACCAGAATCTTGTTCTACAGTAAAACCACATGGGGAAACTTTCTCTGAATCCACTGAAGTTGGTGGAAGCAAATCTTGCATTACATCTGAATAGAACCTTTTCACACTTGCCCCAACAGTCTGCACCTGATTCTCAACATATTTGACAGTATCCTGTCCCAAAGAATAACATGGACACCAATAATGTTAACAAGAGGAAACTACACGCTCAAGTCAGGAACAAATTTATGTGTTCCATTTGCTCGTATTGAACACACTATATGACATAAGAACTGAGACATATTGATAACAGCGGAGATACTGGTTCTCACAAAGCTATCTTCCAATATGCATAACTTTTAAAAAACAATCACATGAGAATATGTCGACAACAGAGATAAGGTAGGAGGGACAGTTATCAGAGAGATCATTTGGCAATGACCTTGCAGGTGAGAACATCTGGCTACCATCCTATTTGGGTGTTTAAGGAATAATTTACTAGCAACCACTTTAGAGCCTAAAGAGTACGAAACAGCTGAAGGCTGTATAGTAATAAAGGGCATACCTGGTACATGATTTCTTCCACTTCCAAGCACATTGCTTCAAACTTCTCGTATACATTCCCAACCCAAGTGATTCCTTTTACATCCATTATCGGTCTTTCAGTAAATAAAGTAACCGGGATACTGCTATTCTATCTGCATAAAATTACATAAAGATCAGCAAAAGAATTTTCTAAACCTGTTCCGTGAAGTTTCATAGCCTTGCAAAAGAAAATCTCATCACAAGAAAAAGAAAGGCAATACCAACTAGCCCTTTACTGGTTTGGTGCATCATAAAATAAATGCAATGATCACTTTGCATAACAATGGCTACAAGGTTAATGATCAGGCGATAAGTAAAATGGTATTACAACAACCACGAAACAGAAAAGAAAACCGTAGAGTCATTAGATAATAAGTTGATCAAAAAAGAAGTTTTTCACAAACTTCAACCAACCTCGGTAGAACAGTCAAGTAAAGCAAACAGGGTTTTCCCTCCTAATAATCCTCAGCTTCAAAATAAAAAATTGGACCTTGGTCCATGCAAGCATACCCCTAAATCAAGTATACAATTACTCTATTGATAACCCCATATACCGACAAAAAGAGAAAGTTCTAATTAGTATTAACACAGCTATTTCCCAGAGAAAGAGCTTCAACATATGGACTACAAAGATAAGAAAGATAAGAACCACACAAGACATAAAACACAAAACATTACATCATACCAGATTACAGAGAGAAAGATGACTTACAAATATGTACATATAGACCAAACAAACATATACAAGTACAAATAAAGAGGAATATATAATATACTTGTCAAAAATTACTTAATCAAACAAAAATAAATAAATTATCAGAAAGAAGAAAAAGAAGGAAAAAAAAAAAAAAGCTTCATTGAAAAGAATAAATAAATAAACCCTTTTGAATTTTCCTCTTGCAGAATGAAACTATGATGATCATCACTCATATAATTGAAGGTGCAGAACTTACACGTTAATGTTAGGAAATATGGTGAAGAACCAGAAGCCAAAAGTTTGTGAGTTCATAGATTTTGCCTAGGACCCAATTTAGCTTTGCTTGTAAAGCTCCTAAATACGATCACGCCAAGAAAGAGCAAATATATATATATATATATATATGTATATATATTTATTTATATATATATGACGGGGAGAGATACAAGCAACTTACAGAGGTAGAGGTACAGACAATAGTCTTTCCATTAAAGAAACAAAAAGCCACAAGAGGGTTAGCTTGGCTTCTTCAACCTTATATCGGACACGTGTTAAGAAAAAAATAATTCCTTTTTTTTTTTCGCTCTGGAAAAGTCCAATAGAAAAAAATAATAATAATTCAGTAGTGAAAACAATAAAAATGGTGGAAATTAATATAAGGAAAATGAAAAATGAAAACTACGCTTTTCTTTTTCTTTTTTTTTGTTTTTTCATAGTGACCTGGTGCAGTGGTACAGCAACAGTATCAATCTTTTTCTTCTTTTAAAGTCAGTGGGTCCCACGCATTCCTGCAAGTTGAAGATTATGGTATGGAGGCTTTCCTTCCATTTGGGCATTTGGAAAGATTGGGCCTAATATCTACCACATCAAGTCCAACTTATGGCCCAGAGCAAGATAACGAGTGAATGACATTCACAAATCAAATCACGATCTTCACACTTGCTTCACCCAAAAAAGAAATGAAAACACACAATCTCTCTGCGTGGTATTATTAAAACGAGTTACGTGACCTTGCAGTTTGGTTTACGAACTTTAGAATGAATGGACACGTACTATCAATTGACCCTGGAGATCACATTAATCAAATTTCAGTCCTTAAAAATATATACACATACACAAAAACCTGAGGGCGATCATAGTCATATATGCACAGCCTAATTGCTAATCAAACATGCTCGCAATCTTCGGTGTTTGAGATGTAAAGTTCAAATTCCTCTCCCCAGGAAAAGTAAATAAACCAAAAAAAAGAAGAGATACAGTACCTTAACATGAGGCCTACTTTTGCCCTGTTTTACTTTGCATCAATCAATATTCTTTTCCGCCAAATGGGCAGCAAATATAAGTGTTGTGTAATTATGAGCAAATTTAACGTCACTGGGGTGGGCACGCTTAAGTGTCTCAAAATAACTTCACATAAGTCATTACGTAATATTTAGCCAGATATACACCAGATCAACACAATCTTTGAAGTTGTGCTTGTGAAACCTAAACCATCACAAACACCAGACCTATCACAAAACCACAGAAAAACTCGGCTATTCGAGTATCATTATGTTCCCATCTAATATGTTTAACATTAAACGGCTGTTTGAAAATCCCCAAAATCATCATCCGGTACATCTTCTTGTGTGGTTCGATTTTCAGATGAATCTGTGTTTTCAGATTCCTCCTTTGTTGATTCAAAGGCCCCATGTTTAGTACCCGACTCAAGATTGAAACTTGACGGCGAGTTTGACGGAGACCACTGAACAGTAGCAGAAGGTGAAAGTGGAGCCGGGGGAGGTGGCGGTGGTTTGATATAAATCTTGAGCTCTTCCTGGTTATTACCCTTGTTCTCGGGCGATGAATTGTTCAAACCCTGCTCAAAAAACTTGGACTTTACACTTTGACCACTTTTCTGTTGACACCAAAACCAGTGAATCAATTAGTATACCCGAATATGAACTAATGGCCATACAAAGACACTGACAAGGAATGGCAAATGCAGTTTACGTTGTTCTTTAACTGCAGAACAAGAGTCTCTCCATCTTTCAAACTGTAATTGACGGATGATGTTTTTTGGAATTGCTGCTCCATTTCCTCTGCAGTCTTCTTCTTGTCCAAATATCTTCAAAACAAATGAAAGGGTATGAAAGTCGAGTAATGGAATCATGAAATTCATTGCCTACACATAGTTAATAATTTTAAAGACTGCACCAAAATGGTAAGACTTAGAAGTAGTATATGGATGATACTTTATATGGTCATGCAGAGCTGCTTGGAAGTCATAGGCTTCTGTTCTTTCTCTAAAACCTATGCCAATGAAAGCATGCCGAAGATGCCCACCTGCATAAATTTCAAATAAATGAAAATTACCCCTGAAATCAAGTGGAGATAGAAAAGCATAAGCAAAATTAGTATCAAAATGAGATCTCAACAAGAGACCTCAGTTACTACGTACAGAATAGAATTCAGAAGATTCAGAAAAGCAATTCTGGCAGAAAATAGAACGAGCTAACATGGTCTAGCATGTTTAGCATCACCAAGGTATACAGTAGTTATTACCGAAAAAAAAAAATATACATATACACAAACAGACATATAAATATGTACATATATATATACACACAATAGTTGCTTTCAAATAGAAATGATTATGTATCACGACTAAATACTGATGTTAATCAACAATTTTGAGTATACTATAGTATCAAATCACTCTTGTTTTGTTTCACGACATTTGCTCTTTCATCGAACAAAGGAAAGGATCTCATATATTTTGTATTGGAGCAAATGAATACTTTCTGAAATAATACTTAGTTAATCTAATGGCTCAAGAAGAAAGGAGGAAGTCAACATTTTAACAAAAGAAAAAATAAATTTTGAAACAAGAATCAAAGACAGCCGCCCACCAATGTTCTCCTCTACACGAAGAACAAAATATCTGCATAAGAAATAACTGAAATTTAGACTAAATCTTAATAAAAATTAAGAAAAGTATCTTAAGCTGAAGAAAAATTATACTACAGGTATTGACATGAGGATCTATTAAAAGGACCAACCTGCTACTATCAATTACTGATTCCACTGGATGTGGCTCTCCACTTCTCAAAAATGCCCGCACATATAATTCACCTGCCACGTAAAAGATTAAGCCACAGTAGAAACTTCATATTTAATATAATCAAGGTAAACATAAAATATATGTTCTATAATTTAATATAATCAAGGTAAACATAAAATATATGTTCTATCTCATAGCAACTAGAAAGCATCCTCACCTGTATTCTTATCTTCAAGTCTGATAATGCACTCCTCTCCTTTGCTAATTACTTTCAACACTCCCTCCCATGCCCATTTGTTCACATCCCACTCATCAGCCCTGAAATTAACTTTGTGGACATAAAAACCGTCTCTATACAAGTGGATTTCAACAGGCTCCAATGCAGATTTTTCTTGCCATAAATTTTCTTATTCTGTTCGAGGGATGAGTTAATTATCATCTAGGATTTTCAGAGCCTTACAAAAGAAAGCCAAAAATGAAAACAAAAATTCTACATGTGACACAATGCTGCATATGATTACTGAAAATTAAAAGAACTAAAAAAACAAAGCTTGAATAGCACGTAATTTTCAGAAGTTTTCTACTGTTCTACAGTAATAAATCTACTTGTCTTTTTGACTTCTTCAAAGTTGAGCTCTCAAAGAATTGAGCCAGTAAATAACAGATAAAAAATAACATCTACATAACGAACTTCACGATTTAAATTCGAAGAGAAAACATCACCATTTACAAAATCAACTATGCAGTTTAGTTCTTTTTCTCCTGAATTTGGTCTATCTTTTGCATAACGTTATATGTTTAACCCAGTCCCCAAGATCATTGTTTCATCATTTCATACAGACTATGTCTAATGCATATGGTTATAGTCGATTTTAACAAGTATTACAAAAACCTGTAGGAAGCTGCACTTTTCCTCGGCGGTATCTGCAGAAAGAACATAAAAACTTAGCTTAATACAACAAATAACTTCCATATCCAATCATATGAAGGACCAAGAATAAATTGGGAAGGCCGAGTATTTGAAAGCAGCGAGTAAATGTCATTACAAATGACTTCACCCTCAAGATTTCATTCTTGTGTATGATAAATATCAAGTAGAGGTAACATATCAGTAGATCAAGCACAATCATCAATTCTCACATCTTGCATCAATCTAATGAACAAATTGATCAAATACAAGTACTTAAAAAGACTATTTTGTACCAATACCACAATCAAATAAAAAGCTTGAATCTTGATCCCGTTATCAACAGTAACCAAAATGCACATGCAATGATAGTTTTTTCAACTATATTACTGATAAAAAAAAAAATCAAGAAATCTCATCAAATTATCAATTAGGGTCAAATCACCCAAAACCCATTAAGGAAAAACCCAATAAATCTTATCTTACCAAATAGACATAGCATTCAGAGACCTGAAAGAGAACAAGCTCCAAAGCTTCTGCGTCCTCTTCTTCTACTTTGTCTTGATCCTTTGGACCCTTCTTTTCTTCTCTCTCCATTTTTCAGAGAGACCCAGATTGATCTGAATCTAGAATAAGCTTCTCAGAGGTCGGAACAGATTGATCTGAATCTAGAATAAGCTTCTCAGAGGTCGGAACTATATGAGAATTTCTCGAAATCAACTGGGTTTATCACGAATTAAGTTATTGATGGCAAGAAGGTACGGTCTCTCTCTCTCTCTCTCTCTCGGTTCCTCACCTCGGTTTTTCGAAGACCATTATTCTAGATCACTGTGTTACACTGTAAACAGCTAAGCCCTCGGGAACCGACTGATCAAAAATTTTCTCATCAGAGCCGTTGATCTTAAATTTCAGAATTGTTTGCTGGTTGCCAACAGATTTAGTGGGCCGTCAAGATGTAAAATTAGCGGTCGAGTCAAAGGAGGTTGGATTGGTACAACTAGAAGACTAGGTTGCTTGAATTTCAAGTATGATGCGAATTACATAATTACCACTAAAGTTATATTCCATTCCAAATCACACAGTTAAGCGTACGGGTGACCAAAAAATTCGAGACCAACCCAACTAATTCGACAAATTAACGATTCAAATGACCTAATCATTCAACAGTTGGTACGATTAAGTATAGATTCCAGATTCTAATCGGATTATTCAATATTTGGATGCATCAAGTCTCGATTTTAACTCGTCTAATATAACCTAATCCGAACAAATTTAAGATAAGTTTTAACTCAAAATCTAAATGATTTTCTCTTATTATTTAATTTAAAACTAAATAGGTAATTTTGAAACCTCAAACTCTACAATTATTTATTTTTGACTCTTTTTATTTTATTTTATTTTTAAATAAAGAAAAATTAATTTGAGTTAACTCGACCTAAATTTTGGGTGAGTTATGAATATGATTTTAATTTATTAGGCGGATTTCGGGTTGAAAAAATGCAACCCAAAATTCCTTTGATCAGGTTGAGTAAGTCTTATAATCCGCCCAATTTGATCGAAGCTCACTTTTAGTTACGAGGTGTGTTTTGGTCAGATCTCTGCCTCATATTGTAGTTGGACAGAATTGAAGGATACATCTAATACTAGCACTTTTTTATAACTGAATACTCATTTATAAACGCTACGTAGAAATGTAATAGAAATATAAATGGGTAGAACAAGTGGGGACAAAGTTGTCTTTTTTATCCCATTTTCTAGAGATGATTTTTCTTTTTGTTGTACGGTCTAAAATCCTAAGGTCGCATGAGGGTTATATGCGACCTCCTCTGTGAAGGTTATATGCGACCTCCTCCGTGAAGGTTATATGCGACCTCTTCCACAGGATTTTGTGTGACCTTCTCCGTGCAGTTTGCCTTATCAAACAGGAAACTTATAAGAAGAGGGAAACACGTAAACGCTATAAAGGAAACCTATAAGAAGAGGGAAACAAGTAAATACTATGAAAGAATCCGATAAGGAAAGAGAAACTAAAGTGTCCTATTTATCCGTTTTGAATGATTATCCAATTACATTATCCAATTATATTATCCAGTTGTATAGTTATCCGTTTATGCAATTAGAATCCTAGGGACATAAGGTTACCTTTGCCTATATAAAGGAGACTCAATGTTCCGAAGGGGGGAGGCAAGTAAGTAGAAGAATTCCAAGTTGAGTAATTCAAAAGTTAGAGTATTACAAGCTTTAGGTAGCCTAAGTTTTTAGTATTTTTCAATAGCTTTTCAGTCTTCTCGAATTCCAGACGAGATTGTAACCTTGAGTGTTCATTATTATTCAGTGAGATAACAGTGGACGCAGACTCATTTTTTTCGGGGCTGAACCACTATAAAATCCTCTCTTCTTTTTTGCTTTGATTATTGATTCAATTCACACAAGCCACATCTCTTGATTTTTTCTAAATTTATTGTTGATAAAACCTCCATCAACAATTAGCGCTAGAAGGAGGGCTATTCTGGTAGAAAAATTTGTCAAATTCCATCTTTTCAATAATGGCAAACACTAGAAACACTACCAGAGTCACCGGAACTAGCCAAAATTAACCTCAAAGTACCGCTGCTACACAGGTAGACCCCGCACCGGATCAGCCTACTATGACAGCAACAGATAACCTATCCCAGAGACAGGATCGTATGGAGGAAACGCTCGTGAACCTTCAGCAAGTCACTAACCAGATCAATGACATCCTACGACGACTTGTTGAAGGGCAGATGGTAACCCCACCACAACATGAACGTCCCAAAGAATGTCCTGCTCAATTACCTGAGAAGGGAATACAGATCCTCGAGACGAAAAGACGCGACCAGCCAAGAACTCGGCAGGAGCGTCATGAAGATCGCAACTCCAAAGGGAAAGGCAAGGTCGCAAACTTGCCACCAGAATCTGATACGGAGAGTTCAAGTACGAACCGTGATCGTACACAATCTTCTCGTAAATCCACTAACAACCAGGATCGCTTGAGCAGTGAACAAGGACGATTATCGAGAAGCATCTTCGAAAGAATCAGCAGGGAGTCAAGACAAGATCCTGCAGACCTAAGACAGTATTTGGAGCGACGACGTGGTCATGATCGATCTGTATCGCATCATAGTGATCACAGCCGATCTCGTCGCACTATGTCACTGAATTCCTCTCATAGGTCGCAGAAGACTCTACCAGACCAGCCCACTGCGAAACAGGATAACGAACAAAGGTCGCTCTTACCACCAGCAAGGAATGATGCTTTCCCTCTGAACGTCGATGTTCACAATTTAAGGATCGCATTAGATGCACTTGCTGGCTGGGACGCTGAGCTCGCTGATGGGTATGGACAGTCGCCATTTAGCGAGGAGGTTCGAGTTGCAGCCCTTTCCACCGGATTCAGACTTCCCACCATCAACACTTTTGATAGGAAGACTGATCTACAGGACTATATGGATCACTTCAGCGACTTGATGAAACTTCATCGAGTTAGTGATCATGCACGCTGCAGATGTTTCGCTGTAACACTCTCAGGGGCGGTGAAGAAGTGGTTTCGAGGACTCAAGTCCGGTTCAATTTCGTCCTGGCAACAACTACAGACGGCATTCTTGAGACAATTTCAGGCCGCGAAGAATTTCACTGTTTCACTTGTCAGTTTGTCTGCAATCCGACAAGGTCCAGAGGAGACTCTACGGTCTTATCTCAATCGATTCATTTCAGAGCTAGTGAAGGTCAACAACCCCCCTGAAGGAGGAGTTCTCACTCTTATGATGGCTGGGGTGCGACCAGAAACGAAACTCTGGGAAGAATTGCTTGAATGAGTGTAGAACTCTCGAAGACTTCTACCGAAGAGTTGGTCGACATCTAAGGTTAGAGTCTTCACGTGAGAATCTCTAAGAGACTAGGAAAGGAGGAAAGACGGATGCGGCAAAAGTTGCAGTCATCACTGACAACAGCGGTAATAAGAAAAACAAGAGGAA
>JXTB01000615.1:5875-76293 GCA_002914805.1 Parasponia andersonii | reverse complement strand
ACAAGGGTATTTTTGGCCGACTATGAAGAAGGATACATTGGAATTTGCTAGGAAATGCGATAAATGTCAGCGATTTACGACCATTCCTAGAAAACCACATGTTCCTTTAACTTTGATGACTAGTCCATGGCCATTTGCTGTGTGGGGAATTGATATTATCGGGATGCTTCCTTTAGCGCGAGGTGGTCTGAAGTATGCGGTGGTCGCAGTCGATTACTTTACAAAATGGACAGAAGCCGAAGCTTTGAGTACCATCTCCACGAAGAAAATGATAGATTTCGTTTATAAATCTATAATCTGTCGTTATGGTATACCACATACCATAATTTCTGATAATGGGAAGCAGTTCGATTGCGACGAGTTCCGTGACTTCTGCAATAACTTGGGCATCAAAAAGAGCTTCTCTGCTATTGTTCATCCACAAGCCAATGGGCAGGTCGAAGCGATTAACAAAATACTAAAGCAAAATATAAAGACAAAGCTGGAGGAGCATAAAGGAGCTTGGACAGAAGTACTTCCAGAAGTGTTATGGGCTTATTGCACCACACAACAAACTACTATAGGAGAGAGTCTATTCTCCTTAGCTTATGGGTATGAAGCGATGATTCCTGTTGAGATTGGTGCGGGTTCCCTGTGGCGATCTATTTATGAGCAAAAATAGAATGATGTGTTGCTGAGAGTTGACCTCGATCTTCTAGAAGAGCGACGTGAACAATCTCAGCTCCAAATTGCATCATACCAATGGCGCACTGCTCGATATTATAATTCCAGAGTAAAGGATAGACATTTTGAAGTTGGAGATCTTGTCCTTCGACGTGTTCTACCTAATAATAAAGAGCATGGTGCTGGTGTATTCGGTCTTTCTTGGGAAGGACCTTATGTTATTGATAATGTTATTCGACCTGGAACATATCATTTAGCTCGCATCGGTGGACAAAAGGTCGAGTATGCCTAGAATGCTTAGCAGCTTTGTCGTTATTATCAATAATTCTTCATGATGTCTTCTACAGCCTATTGTATCTTCATTAATATTCAATAATACTTCTTCGGTTATTACTTCGGCTATTCTTCATTTATAGTTTTATGGCAGTTTTCGGACACCATAAAACTCGGGGGGCAGTGGGATCAGAATGTTATCTCTTACTGGTTTCCTAAGGGACTATGCAAACGTCCATTTAGAGGAGACAGGGTTTTAGATCGTCGAAATATCTAAGTCTCAGATCATCGACGTCGACGTATCTAAATCTCCTTAAAATCCTAGGATTTTCTCCTCGCTTCATGCCTCAGCATGTCGTATTATGCAATTTCCCTCCTCGAACAAAAAAGTAACTAAGCAAAACGTTCNGGCGCACTGCTCGATATTATAATTCCGGAGTAAAGGATAGACATTTTGAAGTTGGAGATCTTGTCCTTCGACGTGTTCTACCTAATAATAAAGAGCATGGTGCTGGTGTATTCGGTCTTTCTTGGGAAGGACCTTATGTTATTGATAATGTTATTCGACCTGGAACATATCATTTAGCTCGCATCGGTGGACAAAAGGTCGAGTATGCCTAGAATGCTGAGCAGCTTTGTCGTTATTATCAATAATTCTTCATGATGTCTTCTACAGCCTATTGTATCTTCATTAATATTCAATAATACTTCTTCGGTTATTACTTCAGCTATTCTTCATTTATAGTTTTATGGCAGTTTTCGGACACCATAAAACTCGGGGGGCAGTGGGATCAGAATGTTATCTCTTACTGGTTTCCTAAGGGACTATGCAAACGTCCATTTAGAGGAGACAGGGTTTTAGATCGTCGAAATATCTAAGTCTCAGATCATCGACGTCGACGTATCTAAATCTCCTTAAAATCCTAGGATTTTCTCCTCGCTTCATGCCTCAGCATGTCGTATTATGCAATTTCCCTCCTCGAACAAAAAAGTAACTAAGCAAAACGTTCGTTGTTCGAAGTGATATATTGCTATGCATTATTTTGACATGGAACTTTTGAAATACAGTTAGAGTTTGCATCACTCGTATTAACTGTTTTCTTAAGCGTTGCATCACTCGTATTAACTGTTTTCTTAAGCGACCTAACATATCCTAACGCTTAAAACTCGTTTTAAGTTAGTCGGATTTAAATCGCTAAAAGCGTACTGATCGATCACTTATGATCGACTACTTGGTTAAAATTACTATCGTTTCTTATCGCTATTTTGCAGGAGCATATAAGGAAGGAAAAATTTTTATTAAAACAAAGGAAGTCCATAAAGAAAGGGGACAAAGCCCGCATTGTTTATATAAAAAAAAAAAAGAAGATCACTTCATGAGGAAGGGCTCACGCCGTCGTCACCAGTTTTGGTCGTGTCCTCCTTCCAACTCTGCACAAGCTCGACCACATCCTCGCCAAGGATGGAGAAGTCAAAATCCAGATGCTCGCAGAATATGTTGAAGATGATGGTCGACGAGGCGATATCGCTAGCCTTATCTTCGAGTTCTTTGACCTCGGTCGCTTTGAACTCCTCGATGGCTTTGTGAACCGCCTCGGTGGTCGCTTCTCTCATACGGTCCGGATACTCAGAAATGACCTTCTCGAGCTCTTTGACTTTCTCCTCGAGATTATCCTTGGCGAGTTTCTCCTTGTTTAGGTCCTCGAGCATCTGCTGCTTCCCAGAGTGGAAGTTTGCTCTCTCCTCCTCCCAAGCCTTTTCCGAGTTCTCGAATACTTGACATATTTCGTCGACCTTCTCAGCTTTCTCCAAATATTCGAGAACCGGAACATGCATTAGGACAGCAGCAGCCGCAGTCTAAAAAAAAAAATAAAGTATTATGAAAATCTCCAAGTCAACATCAAAAGTGAGAATTAAGAAGTTTACATTGGCCAGCATCTTTATCGCAGATCCAAAAGCGACCTTGGTGGAACGTCGCTTCATTCGCTCCCAACCTTCTTCAGAGGTGAAGCAGTCGATGAAGGCTGCGCTCAAACCAGCCTTCTCTGGTAGCTAGTTAAGGAGTGCGAAGAGCTCGTCGCCTTTATCCGCCAAGTTCAGTTCCGAAGAGGTAGCAGCCTCGGTAGGGGGTTCTGAGGTGCTCGCTGGCTGAGATGGTTGAGGAGGGGGCGAGCTCGCTGGGACGTCCTCGAAGGCAACTTTCCTTTTCTTCGAGCAGTCGACCTTCTCCTTCCCTTTCGATGGTGGCGTACTCTCGGGTGTTTTGCTTTTTGCTATTGACCCTAGAGTTGATGGAGGAGCTCGCAAACCGCTTCCAATGACCATTTCTGTACAGAATGTTAGTGAGCGAGGAAAGAAATATAATATAAGGTAATTAGAATGAGCGTGTGATTACCTTCTTCTTGTGGAGCTGATTGAGGAGCTGGTGGGGACACGGTCTCTGGAGATGAGGGCTCTGAGCGAGGTGGTGTGGCCGGTGCCTTTCTTTTTCTGATCCTGGAGGACGAGGCACCTAAGTCCGTCTTCTTCTTGGGCTTCTTCTTCGAGCTCGCTGGTTTGGAGGAGATAACCGGGGGGTCTGGGAATGCGGCACCCTTCGGAATCAGACCGTAAGCGACTAGGTTCTTTGTTATGCCTAGTACCTTCTAATTAAATTCTTCAACTGGAAGGTCGTTGATCTGATATACTCTTGTGAGCTGATCCCTAGAGAGTACGGGTCGATCCCTATTATCTGCAATGACATTGGAATGCGATCAGTATAAAGAATAAATATGCAAACAAGACAATAAATTGGAAGACTACCTACCGGGGTTTTGGAAGAAGCCATTGGCTGCATAGTCAAAATGGAAAAATGGATTTTTCCATTTTCCTATGTTGTTGTGAACCCCGTAGATCGTTTTTATGGCTTGGTTCGAACACTTGCTCGCATAGAAGAAGCCGAGATCTGACGGATTTGATTTCACTTGGTAAAACCAGGCGAATTCCTCAGGAGAAAGGGTTTCTAAACCTAATTTATGATACAAAATATACAAACCTACCATATACCTATATGTATTAGGGGTCAATTGAAAAGGGACGACCCCATAGTAATCTATGATTGATTTTATGTACGGATGGAGGGGGAAATGCACACCGCATTTAAGGACAGCCTCAGAAAAGGAAGCGAGTTCATGAGGGGGTGTGTGTGGACATTGAACTCTATTGGAAGATGCAGAGGGATAGCGATCTTGTAGCTGCTCGCGATTTTCCTGAGTTTGTTCGGCGTGCAGCTCGTTCGAATGTTTGTGCATGACCAGTTCCCCTCTACATACTGATAGCTAGAAGAAAATGCCGGAGCATCCCTTATGTGTCTGGGCCATTGATCCTGGGGAAGATCGCCTATTCGAGGACTGCTTTATCTTGCCCCAGTTATTTCTATCTCGGGTTCGGGCTCGAGATAATCCTCAAGGTTAATAGAACTAACACTTGAGCTGGATTCCCCAGAAAAGGCATTTCCTTCCCTAAATAGTTCCTCACTACTAGACATCTGAAAAGAAATACGCAGGGATTCAGATATTGAGGATTTCTACTATGCTAACATTCTGGGTATTTATCGTAAAATTGTATTAAACAAACAAGTTTATTCCTAAATGGTCTACGGGTTTATCAGAAAGTGTTCGAGCAGTTTATCAGAAGGTGCTCGAGCAGTTCATCAGTAAATGAACTATCAGTTTAGTAAGAATAAATTAGGGTATCAGACCCTAGAAATTCTTTTCATAGGATCATTTCTAAGTAATATCTAGTAATTCTACTCTACAGACTGAAAAAGAGGGAGTATAAGAGGAAAAAATCTCTTGTTTCACTTCGGTGAAATGAGTTTATTCCCAGATTGAAGTTATTTTTAAGAATGAAAGAAATAAGAGAAGACATATTGACCTTTCTTCAGAAGAGGAAGGTTTGAGTCGATGCGAAACTTCGTCGGAGAAGAAGCGGTGGTTGGAGCGACCTGGGAGATGAAACGGCGCTACGGTTCTGAGGATTTCTGAAGTTTTCTGAGAAACAGTAAAATGAAACGGGATGGGATGGTTATCTGTTTTGAATGATTATCCAATTATATTATCCAATTATATTATCTAGTTGTATAGTTACCCTTTATGCAATTAGAATCCTAGGAACATAAGGTTACCTTTGCCTATATAAAGGGGACTCAATGTTCCGAAGGGGGGAGGCAAGTAAGTAGAAGAATTCCAAGTTGAGTAATTCAAAAGTTAGAGTATTCCAAGCTTTGGGTAGCCTAAGTTTTTAGTATTTTTCAATAGCTTTTCAGTCTTCCCAAATTCCGGACGAGATTATAACCTTGAGTGTTCATTATTATTCATAATATAGTGAGATAACAGTGGATGTAGGCTCATCTTTTTCGGGGCTGAACCACTATAATATTCTCTCTTCTTTTTTGCTTTGATTATTGATTCAATTCACACAAGCCACATCTCTTGATTTTTTCTAAATTTATTGTTGATAAAACCTCCATCAACACTTTTCATTTTCTTTCCTTTCTTTATTCAATCAAGCCTTCGTCAAACAACAAAGCTTAACCAAACACAAAGAAAGTTACCTTAGTATAATTAAAATGAAATAAACAAACATCAATGATAATGAAAAGAAATAGGACTCCTAACCTAGTATAATATAAGAGACATATCAGAGAGTCCACTTTGCAATTTTGTGCACCCAAAACCTAGTGTATTAAGATTACAAGGATTCAAGAGAATGAGCAAGAAGGAATAGAATATTACGCCAACAATAAAATCCTTAACTACAAATGAGATCTTCAAATAAGGGTTGAAAGTACCATTCAAGTAGAGATCACATTTCACTTTTGCCTCTACTTTTGCAACTAGTATTATTCCATCTTTTAATAGCATCTAAGTAGTGTTGTACACAAATTTTTGCTTACTCGCTTAGAGTATCCATCTCGTTTGTAGCTGACGAGTCAATCATATCCAATCTCCTCAAGATAATGAGATCTACTTGAGCATAAAAAAGCAAGGAGCTTTCGACCTTGAGCTGATTGTCACAGCTATCTAACTAATTTCCAAGATAATCGTGCTAGAGTCAAGCATTAATTCCAAATCTCCATAAACCTCGATATCTCCCCAATTTTCTGTCATTAATGTAATTCAAATTCGAATATTTGTGATCATATTTGAATCTGACCCTCTTAACTAAGGATCTGACTTCTTATACCAGAATATATGGTGAAATACTAATGACTATAATGAATGTAGGTCATATTTATTTAGGCTAAATGGGTATAAATCTTCGTTGTTTAATCAATTTATTATTGTTTTAATTAGTATTTATCACCTCATTCTTACACCAATTTTCAGTATCAACAAAGGTTCTGTATAATTACTTAGACCAGAGAATTTGAAATGAAAAAACTAGAGCCGTTGAAATGTTTCCTTAGGACCGAGGTGTCTCAATCTAGTAAATGGATAATTCAGTCTCAAAAAAAAAAATCCATAGACTTGATACAATAAACTAGTATATTAGTATGTAAACTGGCTCATACATTTGTGCAAAAAGCTTGAAGTTATGTGTTGGGTCTAATTTCAAGTAAAAATATATATATATATATATATATATAGATTGTCAATCCAGTAGGTCTTTATTTTTTTACTTATGTATAGATATTTTTTTAATCGTTGGATCATCATCTAACGGTGACCCAACAGTTATAATGATATACATAAAAAAACATGCATCATTAATACTATTTCTATCACTTACTTTTGACTATAAAAAGACATGCATAATAAATTTTAATTAATCAAAATGATACCTATGTATAGGTAAAAAAATATCTACTGGATTGGTGCTTATATAAATATATATATATATAGTTACCAATCTAGTAAGTATTTTTTTTCTTACCTATGTATAGCTATTTTTTTTAGCCGTTAGATCATCATCTAATGATAATCCAACAGTTATAATGATGTACATAAAAAGACGTACATCATTAATATTATTTCTCTCTCTTATTTTTTACTATAAAAAAATATACATGATAAATTTTAATCAGCCAAAATGATAGCTATGAATAGGTAAAAAAATATATATCTACTAGACTGGTGCCCTATTTATATATGTTGAGTTTAATTGGATACAATTTGATAAAAGGGATACTAGAGGCTTATAAGAAGATTTATGTGCTTAGCACATACAAGCCTAAATCTTGCCTATGCATTAAGTATTGTTAGCCAATTAATGTATAATCTTGGAGAATAATATATGAATGCAGTTAGAAGTATTTTGAGGTATCTAAAATATATTCTTATTATTATAGTTAGGATTTTATTCACAAAAAAATATAAATTATGATAGCATGGATGCATACACTAACATTGAATGAGTTAAAATTGCAGATAATATGTGATTTACTTCAAGTTATTTTACATTTATAGGTAATAATCTTATTATATTGAGAAGTAAAAAATAAGATATCGTTACTCGTTCAAATGCAGAAGAAAATTTTGAAAGAATAACATTTGGAGTTTGTAAAGAGTTATAGCTAAGAATTCTCTTAACAGATTTGGGTTTTCCACCTAGGCAATCAATTTGATTGTATTATGATAATAAAGTAGTTTGTGACATTGCCTATAATCTAATTCAACATAATCATAATACATACCAAGGTAGACCATTAATTTTTCATAAAAGAGAATTTGGATGAAAAATTTATTTAAGTTTTCTAAAATTCAAACATAGGATTAGTTGGCTAACATCTGCAACTAAATTCATCTTCAATCGAGTGTTCTCAAAACTTCTAGGCATTTAAGCATATGTAAAAATAAAAAAGAAACAATCGTACGATTCTTTCCTATATTATAGATAGTGAGACTATACATTATATGTGGGTAGATTTATTTGTACTAATTGTACTAGTTTGATTTGTACTATTCCTTTCTTCTCTATATATGATTATTTTTAATTTGATTAAAAGAAAATTCTCAGGTACCTTACTTTATTTTGAATTGAGTATAATACTTATAATAATACAATAACATATTGTTTGTTGTTAAAATTAGATACAAAATCTATGAATTTAGCAAAATATAGTGAAATTTCACGATATCTCTAATATGACTAGTAATTATATGACAAAGTACGTGGTTATAATACTTAGCTCAATACTACTACAAATTGTTTCATGGTCAAAATAGATTTCAATTTAGATTTCAATTGAATGAATTTGAACTAATTAGTTAGAAATGTAATTAATTTAACCCCTTTTATTATAATGTGACAAAGTAAGTAATTATTGTACTTTGTATAATAATATTTATATGTTATCTCAAATTAAAATTAAATTGTATGACTTTGTACTAAATAGCAAGAAATTTGGCCAATTTAATATGTTTGAGTACAATTTGACAAATAACTAATAATTTTATGACAAAGTATGATTATAGTACTTAGCTTAACATTACAAATATTCCATCATAATCAAATTAAATTTAAATTGAATGAGTTTAAACTAATTAGTGAGAAATAAAATTAATTTAATTTTTTTTAGTACAATGCTTAAATATAATAGAGGGTGCAAAAACTTTAGTAAATTGATTGAAAATTCACGCTAATATATTATTATCAGTCATAATCTCACCAATATTGCGTAAATAATAATATTATATATTGACACTTGATCAAATCAGATACCAAATATGAGAAATATTATTAATTCAAATCATTGAGTATAATGTGACAAAGTAAGTCACTAGAGTACATAAGACAATACTCTTGCATATTGTCTTATTCAAAATTATTTGAAATATACTAGAGTTTTTTTTTAAAGTAATTACGTAAAAACTCAAATTAATCGAATATCATTAATCATTATATGGCAAAGTAGCCGAGTTTGTGGATCTACTCATAGTTCGAAGGAAAAGCACAGTACTGGCTGGCTCGACCCACATTAATGCGGGTATAGACCACCCTAGTACATATAGTATAGGCCATGTTGGGCATTAGCAATAAGCCTATTGGCCCGATTCGTTCTATATTTTTGCCAATCCATGTATTTAGTCAATTTATATATAATTTTAAATATATTTCTTAATTAAAAAATTTTAGAGAATACGAAAAGGTTTTTTCTATTTTAATCTAACAAAAAATAAAGGGATAATATAATCTCTATTATATAGTAATGCTCAATAAAATTAAAAAATAAAAAATAAGCATAATTAATTTAAAAAATTAAAAAATAATATAGCATAAACTTTGTATCTGGAAGAATGGAAAAGTTACATAAGAGAAACTAGAGAAGTGAAAAAGTCGCTTGAAATTTAGAGCAATTTTAAATTGGCCCATATAAGTTCATATTAAGCTTGCATAGGTACGAACACTTAGTAGAAATAGGGTCGGGCATAGGCCAGCAGTAGAAAGCCCATTTAGGATCATCAAATATGGATCGGTTAGACCCGGTCTAACCCACTTTATATTTCTATGTGAATTTAGTACTAATAATAATATTAATATTTATCTTCTCATAATCAAATTAGATATAAAAATGAATGATTGTGTACTAATTAGTTATACATTTCACTAATTTGCGATCTTTGAGTGTAATGCTCAAACTCTACTCTATAATGGAGAGGAATTATACAAAGTTAAGTAAAAATGCATACAATTACACTATCACTAATAATAATCTCTTGTGTAATTAACAAATTTTTATTGAAGAAATACTAATTTTAATAAGTATATGGCAATTAGAATTCGATTTTTGCCACATGGTCTATATTAGATACCAAGTAGAAATTTTAACATGATATTTCTGTGAGCTACTTTTTAGTTCTCACACAATTATTAATTAGAGATAATATAAACGACAAATTACACTAGTGAGACGCCAAATTCTAAATTAGTTTTTTGGGACATGTTAAATTTATATTTGTTTTGATATAGAAAATTTAAATTATATATTAGTTAAGATAACCATATATATATATATATGCTTAAACAAGTATTGTTATCTCAATCTAAAAAAATTAATTTTGTAAAAGAGCTGTTGAACCAATTAGATATGACAAGACCATAAGAAGGAAAGGAAGGAGTTATTTCATCAAGTCTAAAATTCTTTCAGTATACGGACAACTATCTCCTAGGCACAGCTGCACACGTTTAGGTTACTAGAAATTTGACTAAGAAATCAGTTTAGTTATTCAGTTTGTCTTGGGCTTGGAAGCTCATGTATATTGTAAAGTCTAATTTTGTATTATAGAATCTATTTTCATGAACTATTTTGAAGCTAAAAATTGAATAGGACCCACATCTTATTTATGAAAGATCTTGGTGAATTCTTGTTCTTCTCCATGAGAATATCGATTTCGTATATTCAAACGCTCAAAATGGTGCACGGATAAATGAGAAATTATTGTTCAAATGTATACATTAAAATAGTAAAGTAAAAGGAAAAAGATTGAGTCTCACAATGGTGTGAAATGCTTGGATCAAGTGGCATATATAGGTTCATGTTTTGTGATAATAGTAAGAATAACTACCATAAATACTCTTTCAAATGCACACGGGGGGTGGGAGGGGGGAGGAGGGGGTACAAATCATCGAGCCTGGGCCTGAACTTGTATAAGCTCATGTGTGTCAGGACAAAACTTAGACTATAGTAAGCCCAACTTTTTATTATGGTCCAGTTCATTTTTCCTTTCTTTTTTGACCATTTTGCTTCTTCATTTAGTAACTATTTATACTTAATACACAAAACTACCAAGTCATAAAATCAGATAAATATTTGGATGTTGCTTAATATCAAAAACTAACAAGCCATGAAAATAAATAAATATTTTGATGTTTTGTTAAGACTGGTAGCTAAAAAGTGTTTGTAATAGCCATCCTAAAGGCTAAAAAATATTTTGATATTAATGAAAAATATTTTCTGGTTTTGCTGCAAGTCCTCCTTGGAGCCTATAAAAAGAGAGCTTCTCTTCCTTATTCAACATACCAACAAAAATCAGAAGCATTCCAATCTGATTCTCTCTATCGTTCTCTCTTGAAGCCTTAGTTTCTAATGTTCTTAAGTTCTTTGGGTTTCAAGCTATAGTTCTTCGAATTAGTGTAGAAATTTCGTGACTAGAACTCTTAGTGTGTTGGAGTTCATAAAAATTTAGTTCGTAGAGTTTAAGTATTAGTACTTCACTTGCTACTCTTGGTCATTGTATCTTGAGAAAATGTCGCTTGTAAAATCTTCAAGCATTCTAGTAGAGAGAGCAAATTAGTTTTAAGGACTCTATGTAGTATGTAGGCTCTGATTGTTAACAATCTTTTGATTTGCAAGAATACTTATTTAGAAATGCTATCGAAATTCTATTGAAGTTTAGAATAAACTTTTGGTAACTTTATAATTGTCTTACAGTTTATTATAAAAATTTGTTATATTCATTTATAATTTTATATATATTGTATATTATTTGTTATATTTGTTTGTATCCTTATATATTATATGTTACCATTTTATTACAATCTTAAAATGGAATCATTGCTTTATATAAGGTTTTTATTAGGCTGCATGGTAGATTTTATATTATTAAATTCTTTGTGATCTTATATAAGGTTTTTTAAGTTACATGTTAGAATTTATTTTTATTAAATTCTTTACGCTCATATTTGCAATATATATAATTCTAGTTATTTGAATATATATATATATGTATATATATTGTTCATTTGCTTTGTTATTACAATCATTCTTGGTGTGGAATTCTTATAGAGGAGAATTTGTGTTCTATCTAAGGAGATTGAGTTTAAAGAGAAAACATCTATGACCCTTTCACTTCTTTCTTTGGAGTTTCTTAAAAATTCTATCTAGGAGACAAGATTTTTAGTGGGACCTATTTATGAATCCTTCAGCCTTTCTTGGAAACTATTTTGTATTGAAATTAATAATCTTTGATTGATTAATTTAAAAGATGGTGAACAACAATGCTGATGTTGTCAATGCTGAGATTATGACTAGTTCTCAACAACCTATTGTGGCATCTACAGTGCCTATCTTTGCTCTAGCTCGAGTGCCAAACCCTTTTGTGACTCTAATGGTACCAGCGGTGTACTATGGAGAGAAGCCTGAGAAATTCAATGGGTTAAACTTCAAAATATGATAACAAAAGATGATATTTTATCTACCACATAGAACCTTGCGAGGTTTTTAATTGAAGAGGCTCCAAAAGTAAGAAAAGATGAGCAAGATTTTCAAGTTCTTGCTGCATTGAATGCTTGAAAATAATCTGACTACCTATATTGAAACTATATAATGAATAGTTTGACCGATTCATTATATAGTGTATATCGTAATAAGAAAATGGCAAAGGAACGGTGGGAGTCACTATACCATAAATATACAACTAAAGATACTAGTTACAAGAAATTTATGGTGGGACGCTTCCTCGATTATAAAATGATCGACTCTAAAGCTGTAATCAGTCAAGTTCAGGAGTTTCAGTTGATTCTTCATGAGATTCAAGCAGAGGGAATGGTCCTTTGTGAATCTTTCTAAGTAGCTACTATTGGAATAATATCCTATAAAATAGTTTATTATTTAGACATTATAAATAATATTTACATTATTTAGTATCTATTTGTTATTAATAAATTCTATGTTATGAATTTCTATTTCATTTATGTCTCATTGATATACATGTAATGCGATCCGCGTGTGGCCTGCAGGCTGCCTCCTTGTTAAATTTGAATTTTCGAAATTTAAATTGATAGGATATTTTAATTTGAATTATGGATATGATTGATATCCATAATATTTTAATTATTGTTTGAATAATTAGAGATATTTTAAAATAGAAATTTTTAAAATTAGATATTATGAGATAATATCATTTTAGTTTTAAATTCAAATTTTGAATAAATATTTTGACAAACTGATTATATGAAAGTTGGTAATCTATTTTTGAATTTTAAATTTGTTTAATTTCAAATTAGAGATACTATAGGAGATTTTATTTGTAAAATCTTCTATCTTTTAAATTTTGAATTTTGTGAAGATTTGAAATTTAAATTTAAATCAGAATATCTTTTCAAATCTTCAATTTTGAATTTATGGTTAGTGTTATTTAATTAGATTAGATATTAATTTGAATTTTGAATTCAAATATGACAGGATAAGATAATGAGATATATTTAAGGAAGTTAAATTCAAATTAAGATTTCAAAAGTTGAAGTTTAAATTTAAGATATTTAAAGATATTTAATTAGTTAAATCTTTCATTTAAACTGACTAGATTTTGTGAAAATATTTTTTAATTTAAATTTTAAATATTATCTTCCATATTTAAATATTTAACATCATCTTATTAATTAGAATTATTTAAATGTTAAATAATTTTAAATTACTGGAAATTAATAAATTATTAACAATTAATTATTTATCTGCTTACTAATTTGGTATTATTATGACAATGTTGCATACATGTCTAATAATTAAGTATTATTACATGATCTTTAGTAATATGTCATATAAAAAAAATTAGAGCTACTCTCATGCAAATATGAACATGCTTACATAATAGATTTTTTTGTTTACTTACTTTAAATTCAAATTCAAATAGATTTGGAGAGATAAAATATTTTATCTAATTTTAATTTGAAATCTTCGTATATTTCAAATTTAAATTGTAGAAGATTTAATTATCTAAATCTCTTAGAATATCTTTAAATTTGAATTCAAATCAAATTCAAATTAACAATTAATTATCACATAAATCGTTTAGGAAATATCTAACCAAAATTCAAATTTAAAAAGTTGAAATATTATCATATAATATCTAATTAATAATCTCCTATTTATTAGATAACTAGATAAAATTTATAAATCCCTTGTTATAAAATATTGAGTGGGAGAAAGTTTGTGATATCTATGGTCTCTATTGTTGGTTCGTTATGTATTAGAATGAATCTTGCCTCAGAATCTTATTGAGCTCCCGTAAGAGGGTTTTTTTTGTCTGGGTAATACTGGAAATAAGCTTCTAAGGATAAGGTACTAGGTAGATTATATGAGGCTGATCACCCGTAGAAGACAGTCTTATATAGAAAGCTTAGTTACCGAAACAATGGTTAAACACTCAACTCGAAATATTAACATCCTCCCGTAGGAGTTCTTATTAGTCGATTAGAGGACCAAAGAGAATGTTGTTAGAAATATGGGATAAGAGTTATTTGTCTATTTACTAATTTAAATTGTTTCAGTTTGACCTTTTGATTGTATGACTTCCCATAGGAGGCTTGATATCAATGGTAGGTTAAATTACCATGAATATAAGTGATAGTCTTAGGGATATTTCACTTGCATATTATATGATTAATACTTTATGTTAATCATTCGAAACGTGATATATGATGTTTGCTTATACATGGAATATTTATTTATTTTTCAGTAGATATAGCATTTAATCCTTTATCCACTTTACTCACACAAAATAAGCTAGACGGTAAAAACTATGTAGACTGAAAACGTAATCTAGACATAGTACTTATTGCTGACAAACATAAGTGGGTTCTCACTACTCCATGTTCTGCTCAGCCAATTGAAGAATTCACCAATGATGAAAGAAACTTATATGATAAGTAGAAGCAATCTGATGAGATGGCTAAGTGTTATATACTTGGCCCAATGAGCAATATATTGCAACAACAACATCGTGGGATAGATACTGCTATTGGCATTATGTTGAGTGTTGACGAAATGTTCGCTAGTCTCATTCGTCAAGCTAGAAATGAGGCTAAAAACGCATTTATGAATCTTCGTCAAAAGAAGGGTACTCCAGTTCGGGAACATATGATGAAAGTCATCGCATACCTTAACGAACTGGAAATCCTTGGAGCTAAAATTGATTGTGACACCCAAATTGACATGGTTTTGAACACATTATCAGACACTTTCAATCAATTTAAGATTGATCATGAGATTCACCGGAAGGATTATACTCTTACTAGCCTGATGAAAGATCTGCAAATAACAGAGAATATTCTTAAGAAGAATAAGTCGAGGTCAACTGAAGCTAATGTAGCTCAAGCGAGTTCTTCCAAACCTAAGTCAAAAGGTAAAGGTAAAAGGAAGAAAAAGACTCCTGCTTCTCTAGCTCCAAAGAAAAAGAAGATCAAGAAGGATTCCAAATCAATGGGAAAATATTTCCACTGCAGTAAGGATGGATATTGGAATAGAAACTACAAAACTTACCTAGCCCTTAAGAAGGAGAAGGACAACGACAAGGATAAATAAGGTAATGACAATTTGTTGTTCATTGAGGCTTGTTATGTGATTGATTCTATCGATTCTTGGATTGTAGATTCGGGACCACTGACCATGTTTGTAATACTTTGCAGGAGTTCAAGGAAACTAGGAAGTTCACTAGTGAAGAGTTCATATTACGATTAGGAGATGGCTCAATAGTTGAAGCTCGTACAATAGGAGATTTTATTTTAAATTTCGATGATTTTAAGTTTTTAGAAATAAAGAATTGTTATTATATTCTGGTGTTTAAACACAATTTGATTTCTATTTCCTGTTTGATGAGACAAGGTTATTCTGTTCATTTTGACAATAAAGTTTCTATTAGAAAGAATAAAAGTCTTATTTGCACTGGTACTCATAGGAGTAATCTTTTCTTTCTTCAACCTAAAAGTATCTCATTGCACAATCTTGAAAATGTTTCTGAATATGTAGAATCTAAACATAAGAAAGTGAAAGTGAGTACTAATGATGAAACTTATCTCTGGCATTTGAGACTCGGTCATATTGACCTAAACAGAATTCAAAGGTTAGTCAATGATGGACTTCTAAGTTTGTTAGAAGTCAAACCCTTACCAACTTGTGAATCCTGTCTAGAAGGTAAAATGACTAAAAGACCATTTACTGGAAAAGGTCTTAGACTTCAAGAATATCTTGAGTTAGTTCACACTGATGTCTGCGGGCCCTTGAATATTTAAGCTCGAGGAGGTTTTGAATACTTCTAGATTTGGTTATGTTTACCTAGTGCAACATAAATCGGATTCTTTTGAAAAGTTTAGAGAATTCAAAGCGAAAACTAAAAAGCAATTAGGAAAGAACATAAAGACCCTTCGATCTGATCAAGGTCGTGAATACCTCTCTGGAGAATTCTCTGAATTTCTCACAGACAATGGGATCCTATCCCAACTCACAACACCTAGTACGCCTCAACTAAATGGTGTTACTGAAAGAAGAAATAGGACACTTTTGGATATGGTTAGGTCTATGCTCAATTATTCACAATTACCCGCATCTTTTTGTGGATATGCCTTAGAAACTGCTATGTACCTGTTGAATAGAGTTCCTTCTAAGTCAGTACCTAAGACTCCATTCGAACTGTGGAAAGGACATAAACTTAGTTTGGGTCATATCCATATTTGGGGTTGTCCAGCATACGTGTTGAAAGACAAAACAACTAAGTTGGAATCACAATCTGAATTGTGTCTATTTGTGGGTTACCCAAAAGGAACAAGAGGATATTATCTCTATAGTACTGAAGAAAAGAAAGTGTTTGTGAGTACAAATGCTACTTTCTTAGAAGAAAACTATATGAAAGATTTCAAGCCTAAAAGTAAGTTAATTCTAGAAGAATTAACTGATGATGTTATTAGCCCATCTATAGAAGATAAGATAGAGAAAGTACTTAGAAAAGATAAATCACCTGAAACTCAACAAACATCGGATCCTCGTCATAGTGGGAGAGTTGTGAGATAACCTGAAAGATACTTGAAAATAGGAGAGTCTTGTGACCAAGAATCTGATCCTTATACCTACAATAAGGCAATGGATGATGTTGATAAAGATCTCTGGTAAAAGGTAATGGAATCCGAAATAAAGTCAATGTACTCTAATAAAGTCTGGAAACTTGTAGATCTACCTAAAGGGATAAAACCCATTGGGTGAAAGTGGGTCTATAAGAGAAAGAGAGGAATAGACGGGAAAATAGAGACTTTCAAGGCAAGGTTAGTTGGAAAGGGTTATATACAGAAGGAAGGTATCGATTATGAAGAAACCTTCTCTCCTGTAGCTATGATCAAGTCTATTTGCATACTTTTATCCATCACTGCATCTCTTGATTATGAGATATGGCAAATGGACGTCAAGACTGCATTCTTGAATGGCAATTTCGATGAACGTATCTATATGATACAACCAGAGGGATTCGTTGAAAATGGTCAAGAAAGAAAAGTTTGTGAACTTAAGAGATCTATTTATGGACTCAAGCAAGCATCTAGATCATGGAACATAAGATTTGATGAAGTAATTAAGTCTTATAGTTTTGAACGAAACGTAGATGAATCTTGTGTCTATAAAAGAATTCAGGATAACAAAATAATTTTTCTGGTACTGTAATATTGATGATATTCTAATCATTGGAATGATGTTGGATCATTATCATCGGTGAAAGTCTGGTTAGTATAACAGTTTGATATAAAGGACTTAGGTGAAGCTTGCTATGTTCTAGGAATACAGATTCTACGAGACAAAAGGAACAGATACATAGCTTTATCACAAGCTTCATATATAGATAAAATACTGGTTAGGTTTGCAATGCATAATTCCAAGAAAGGTTTAACACCCTTTCGTAAAGGAATTACTCTGTCTAATAAGAATTCTTCTAAGACAGAAAAAGAGAAAGGACTGATGAGAAATATTCCTTATACCTCAGTAGTGGGAAGTCTCATGTATGCCATGCTTTGCACAAGACCAGATATTTGTTATGCTGTTGGGATTGTAAGTTGTTACCAATCCAATCTAGGACCTGAACATTGGGGTACAGTCAAGTATATTCTAAATTATCTTTGGAGAACTAGAAATTATATGCTTGTATATTCTGGAAAAGATCTAACACTTGTTAGATATACTGATTCGGATTTTTAATTTGATAAAGACTCTAGAAGATCAACCTCTAGTTCAATCTTTACCCTTAGTGGTGGAGCCATTATATGGAAGAGTATCAAGCAATCTTGTGTTGCGGATTCAACCATGGAGGCCGAATATGTGGCAGCTTCTGAAGCAGCCAAAGAGGCAGTCTGGCTTCGTAATTTCCTTATGGATCTCGAGGTAGTACTTAGAGCATAACAATCTATGACACTCTACTGTGATAACAGTGGAGCAGTTGCTAACTCTAGAGAGCCCAGAAGCCATAAGAGGAGAAAACATATAGAGAGGAAATATCATGTACTCAAAGAAATTGTTCAAAAAAGAGACGTGATAGTGAGTAAGATAGCGTCTGCATAACCTTGCTGATTCTTTTACCAAATCTTTGGCTTACAAAATATTTGAGAACTACCTAGAAGGAATGGGACTACATGATATGTCATATCTACTTTAAAGGCCAAGTGGGAGATTGTTGGAATAATGTCCTATAAAGTAGTTTATTATTAAGACATTATAATCAATATTTATTAGTATCTATTTGTTATTAATAAATTCCATGTTATGAATTTCTATTTCATTTATGTCCCATTGATATACATGTGATGTGTATATTTATCTTATGCAAACATCTAAAAGATTCTAAGACATGAAATAAATAATAAAGAATTATTCGTATGATGAGTTCATATGTGGGAGACATTATATTCTTTATTTCATTATGTCTAAATTAAATTGTTTGCATTCTGTATATTGAAGATGGAATACTTTACTATGCTATAGAATGTAGTGTTGTCTATTTAATTAATGAAGTATCTAATTATCGAAGTGAGTCTTCGGATAGAAACACTAGTGTGTTATATGAAAGTTATAACAACAATGAACAGGACCTAGTGACTCAGAATTTGAGGTTAAGTGCCGTAACTCAAATTTCTAATTTTACTAATCTAGTACTATTGTAGAAGACCTTAATCCTAGTGATTAACGAGCTTACTTTCATGTGTTTTGTCTTTTTGAGTTACTAAAGGGCTAGTTTCGATTTATGGTTCGAACTCTAGTATCTTGGAAGATAAGGTATATGAAATATGTAGAATGTTTTTCATGATGGACACCATGCATATGATGTCACTTTGAGTTTTTTCAAGTACTTGGATAATATAAACCAAGGCCCCAATATTCACTATGTGAATCTGACTGTGTTGGTATAAGTAGATACAAACACCATAGTCAACTATTATCCATTAGATGAAAAATAGTAACTCAAAAATAAATATTTACTAGAGGGATAATATGGTAATTTCACCCTGCTAGTACGTCATTACATTGGGGGTATGTCTACAGGTATAGTATATGCTAAATGGATCAAGCTAAATAATTGTTAATAAGCTTCATAGGAAATAAATGACATTTAGTCCAAGAGTTCAATATTGGGCCTATAATAGTGTGCTCCAATATTAATGGACAAGTCTCAATCATAATTAAGAGTTAATTATGATAGTGGATATATGGTCTATTGGAGCTTCTATCTAGCTCAAATTAAAGCCCAATAGTCATTTGATGATCAGTTAAGCCCAACAAATCCAATAAGCCCATTAGGGTTTACTAATCTCTCCATAGTTAAGAGAAAAGTTCTCTAGCAACTAGACACAAGTGTTACATGTGAAATACCCCCTTTAAAAGAGAGTGTCACATGCATAACAAAGAGAGAGGAAGAGCAAAAAATCGGCCAACCCTAGGGATTCCATCCTTAGTGTTTTTAGTCAACACAGAAAAATCGTTTCGAGAAGATTGTCTTCTTGTTCATCTGTAGATCTCTTTGTTGGGAATCAGGAAGGTGACCACTTACAAATCAATCAAACAGCTTTAAGAATAGACGGGAAGGCAAAAAGTTTATGGAGCGATTCCGGGTATTGTTCTTGTCTAGATCAAGAGTTAATTTATGTTAGATCACAATCCGAAACATTTTGTAAAAAGAAAAATTTTAAACGACAAATTCCACTGCATTTCTTGATTTTACAAAACTATGGTGTTCCTGAAAATGATTTTAGGAAAATATTTTCTGGAAATTTATTCCAATAAACACCAGCAGATACTATTATTGAGAAGCTATCCTCTTCATAGAAAGATTTTAAGAGCTACATAAAGCATAAGTGAAAGGCCATGAGTCTTAAAGACCTTATTATTAGGCTCTGTATCGAAAAAGATAACAGGCGTGCTGAAAAGACAAGAGCCTCGTCTAGTACATCTAGGGAAAAAGTAAATATTGTGCGGCATGATCAAAGCTCTAAGACTAAGAAAAATAAGTCAAAAAAATGGTCCAAGCTAGGACCTAAAGGTAGAGTGGGCAAGAAACCAAAATTCCAAGAAAAATACTTTAACTGTGACAAGATGGGTCACAAGGCTTCAAATTACCAACTTCTGAAGAAGAAGAAGAATGAAACTAATGTGATAGATGGCATCACAAAAGATATAGAAGACATAAGTCTATCTGTAGTCATTTCTAAATTCAATCTTATAGGGTCCAATCCAAAAGAATGGTGATTCGACACTGGAGCTTTAGGGTATATTTATTCTGACAAAGGTGTATTCACAACCTTTGAACCAGTAGAGAATAGGAAGAAGCTCTTCATGGGTAATTCTGCCATATCTGAAGCAAAAGGTTTGGGAAAAGTGGTGCTAAAGATGACCTCTGAGAAGAAACTAACTATGAATAACATAAATATATATACTGGATATCCACAAGAATCTTATGTTAAGTTCACTTCTGAATAAGTATGGATTCCGCATAGTTTTTGAGTGAGATAAATTTGTATTGACCAAGAATGGTCTTTTTGTGAGAAAGGGGTATAACTGTGGGAGTATGCTTAAACTCAATATAATGATTGTAAAGCCCAATATGAATAAAGCTAGTTCTTCTACTTATTTGATTGAGTCTTCTACTTTATGGCATAGTAAACTATGATATGTTAATTATGAAACTATACATAAATTAATTAACTTAAATCATATTCGTACTTTCCAAGTTGATATAAAATATAAGTATCAAACTTGTGTTGAGGCAAAATTGACAAGGTCATCTTTTCAAATTATTGAAAGGAATACTGAATCCTTTGATTTTATTCACAGTGATATTTGCGATTCAAAATTTGTACAAACAAGGGGAGCCAATAAGTATTTTATTACTTTTGTCGATAATAACACAAAATATTGTTATGTGTATTTGCTAAAATCTAAGGACGAAGTAATAGAAAAGTTTATTCTCTGTAAGAATGAGGATGAAAATTAACATAATAAGAATATTAAGATGATTAGAAGTAACCGTGATAGAGAGAATGAATAACTTTTTTGGTGAATTCTATGCACAATACGGAATAATATATAAGATCATTCTGCCTTATTCGCTTCAGTTAAATGGTATACTGAGAAGAAAAATTGAACTTTGAAAGAGATGATGAATACATTGCTGTTAAGTTCTGGGTTACCTCAAAATATTTAGGCGGGAAAGCTTTTTTAATAGCTAATTACTTTTTAAATAAGGAACCTTGCAAAAAAAAAAAAGAAAGAAAAAACACGTTATGAATTATGGAAAGGTAGAAAGCATTCCTACACATACTTGCGAGTAAGTGGATGTCTTGCTAAGGTAATGATACCTATATTTAAAAAGGTAAAAATAGGACCAAAGATAGTTGATTGTATTTTCATCGGTTATGCACATAATAATAGTGTTTACCAATTTCTTGTGTATAAGTCACAAATCTCAGACATACACAAGAACATAATAATGGACTCGAGAAATGTATTATTCTTTGAATATGATTTTCCATATAAATCTAAGGAAATACCTAGTACATCAAAATGAACTTATGAGACTATTATTGAGGATAGTCGGGACCAAGAAAAAGTTGTTGAAGATAAGTATATACGTAGTAAAAAAGCGAGAACTGAAAAATCTTTTGATCTAGATTTTTTGGTTTACATGTTGGAAAATAAACCTCAAAGCTTCTAAGAAGCTGTGAGCTCTATTGAGGAACCTTTAAGGAAAGAGGCCATTAAGAGCTAAATTGATTCCATCATGCAAAACTATACGTGGAAATTAGTAGATCTTCTTTCAGGATGCAAGCCACTTGGTTAAAAATAGATTTTCAAAAAGATAATGAAAGCAAATGGCATAATTGACAAATATAAGGCTAGATTAGTTGTCAAAGGTTATAGTCAAAAAGAATGTATAGATTACTTTGATACTTATTCTCCTATAAGGAGAATAAATTCTATAAAGATGATACTAGTGATTGCCGCTCTATAGAATCTTGAAGTACACCAAATGGATGTAAAAACAATCTTTCTTAATGCAGATCTAGATGAAGAAATCTATATAGAACAATTTGAAGATTTTATTACTCCTGGACAACAAAAGAAAGTTTGTAAACTGGTCAAGTCTCTGTATAGCTTGAAGCAAGCACCAAATTAATAGCACGAAAAGTTTGACAGAGTAATACTTGCTAATGATTTAAAAATCAATGAGTGTGAAAAATGTGTCTATATCAAAAACACTAAAAATGACTATGTTATTTGTGTCTTTATATTGATAACATGCTCATTGTTGATAGTAATAACAAGATGGTCAAATCTACTAAGAATATGTTGAATTCCAAATTTGACATGAAAGATATGGGTCTAGCTGGTATAATTTGGGAGTTGAAATTACAAGAATGTCTTATGAAATTATATTCAATCAGTCACACTATGTGGACAAAATATTGGAGAAATTCAATAAAGATTCTAGAGTGTCCAGAATACTGATAGATATGAGTCAATACCTTCATAAGAATAAAGGTGAGAGTGTTTCTTAAGAAGAATATTCTAGAGTAATTGGTAGTCTAATATACTTGATGAGTTGCACAAGACCAATATAGCCTACACAGTCAGTAGACTGAGTAGAAATATGAGTAATCCAAGTACTAAGCATTGGAAATGAATTGTGAAAGTACTTAAGTACTTATGATATACTCATAACTATGGACTACACTATGACAAATATCCTGCAATTTTAGAAGGATACAACAATGCAAACTGGATATCTAATATAAAAGACTCAAAGTCTACTAGTGAGTATATGTTCACACTAGTTGGAGTAGTTGTATCATAGAAATCTTCAAAACAAACGATTATAACCTGATCTACGATGGATTCTGAGTTTATCACTCTAGATAAATGTGGTGAAGAGGTTAAATGTCTGTGCTATTTCTTAGAAGATATTCCAGATTAGCCTAAGCCTGTGCTACCAATATCTATACATTATGACAGTCAATCGGCTATTAGAAGGGCACAAAGTTATATATATAATAGTAAGTCTAGATATATTCATCGTAGACCTAATACCATTAGACAACTACTCTCAACTAGAGTTATTTCTATAGACTATGTGAAGTCTTAGGATAACTTGGCAGATTCACTAACCAAAGAATTGAACAGAGAGGTTAGTTGATAAATCATCGAGAGGAATGAGACTAAAACCCTTGAAATAAAAGTCAATACAATAGAAACCTAACCTAGTTAACTGGAAATCCCAAGATCTTGGTTCAAAGGGACAATCTAATTGTAAAGACTTAGTTGGATCACTATGGGTGTTATCTTCCTGTGAGAGTATTACTTTCATGTCTACTTCAATAATTAAAAGCAGTGATGCTTGTGAGGAATGAGATAAGCAAATGCTTTTAAAAATTCTTATGCATCGAGAAACTGAGCGAAATAATACAGGTTACACTTAACTAGGAAATCACCTATGTGAGAGAGAAGTATGGCCACTTCAAAGGGAAATTATGAGGGCTCAATTCTTTAGAAATTCTTGCAAATTAGGCAAAGATGTTCAAGGCCAAAGTGAACATAACTGTAAAAACTAGATTTGTTAAGAAAGATTCCTGTGTGAAGTATATTATTGTTTATATGAACAGTAGAACAATTCAAAGATATCGTGTCTACTGATTAATCAGTAAAGTAAATACACTCTCAAAAGACAAGGTTTAAAGGGTAACACCTACTTATCCTATGCAGGTTTAGTTCGTTGAACTCTATCACCTTGTCTAGAGTTTGTAGTTTCTTCCTTAACAATTTCTATTCATGTAGAGGACTTTTGGAAAATGGATTAAGAAAGAGGTTTAATTATTGGGCTTGTCTTAAGCTTGGAAACCCATGTATATTGTAAAGTCTAATTTTGTGTTATAGAACTCATTTTCATGAATTATTTTAAAGCTAAAACTTAAGCAGGATCCATATCTTGTTGATAAAAAGTCTTGGTGAATTATTGTTCTCCTTCGCGAGAATATCAATTTCGTATATTCAAACGCTTAAAATGATACACAGATGAATGAGAAACTGTTGCTCAAAAATATACCATTGAAATGGTAAAATGAAAGGAAAATGTTTGGATCAAGTGGCGTATATAGATTCATGTTTTGTGATGGTACTAAGAATAACTATCATAGATACTTTCTCAGATACACACAGGGGGGTATAAACCATTGGGCTTTAGCCTAAATTTGCATGGACTTGTCTGCGCCTACACCTGCAGACACAAATATCGGGCCGAAATTTGGAACATAGTAAGCCTAACTTTTAATTGTTGTCTGGTTCATTTTTCCTTTCTTTTTTGACCGTTTTGCTTCTTCAATCAGTAACAGTTTGTGCTTAATGTACAAAACTGCCAAGTCATAATACCAAATAAACACTTTGGATGTTGCTTAATACCCAAAACTACCAAGCCATAAAAACAAATAATTGTTTTGACCTTTTTTTAAGGCTAGCAGCCTAAAAATATTTGCAATAGCCATTCTAAAGTCTAAACAACATTTTAAGACTAATGAAAAATGTTTTCTAATTTTGCTAACAAGTCCTCCTTAGAGTCTATAAAAGGAGAGCTTCCCTTTCTTATTAAACACACTAACAAAAATCAAAAGCATTCTCATATGATTCTCTCCATCATTCTCTCTTGAATTATCTAGTTTTTAGTGTTCTTGAGTTATTCAGGTTTCAAGCTATAGTTCTTCAAATTATTTTAGGAATTTCATAGCTAGATCTCTTAGTGTATTGGAGTTCGTAGAGTAGAAGTGTTAGTAATTCATATATTGCTCTTAGTCATTGTATCTTAGGAAACTATCGCGTGCAAAATTCTCAAGCATTCTGATGGAGGGTACAAATCAATTTTAAGAACTCTATGTAGTACACTTGTTTTGACTGTTAACAATCTATTATTTTATAAGAATACTTATTTGGAAGTGCCGTTGAAATTCCGTTAAAGTTTGAAATAAACTTTTGGTAACTTTATAATTATCTTAAAGTTTATTATAAAAGTACGTAATATTCATTTGTAACCTTATATATATATATATATATATATATATATATATATATATATATATATTACATGTTGTGATCCCCTAAGTTAATGAACAACTTTATTGTATTTCCTTTGTGTGTTTAATTGTGGAATGAGAAATATAATAAGGATTGTTATATATTGTTAAATCTTATGTACATAATTTACGAGGTTAATTCCATGAATGTATTATTATATAGATTAAATTGGAGCTTAGTAGTGGCAATTATATTTGTGATTTATGAAGGTTTTGGTTATCAAGTAGTATTTTCCTAAAAGTTTTGTACTTAAAAGTTATATTCAGAATTCTAGAAATTGGGAAAATTTCACAAAAAAATGCAAAAAAAAAAAAAAAAAAAAAAAAACAACAACAACAACAGAGCTCTGCCATTTACACATAAGGAACACTTGTTCCTAGTTGAGAAATCGGTGATGACACCTATTGTTGCTTGTCTGCCATGATTTTCAAAAGAAAATCAAAATCCTCTTATTCCCATCTTCTTTGCCCCATCATTTTGACGATAGGAACTAAGAACCCAAAGCTCTCCTCTTCACTCTCCCTCTCTACATTTTGCTCTCTCTCTAAGTAATGGAGCTTATTAACTTAGTCTCTCTTTGTATGTCCATGGATGGAGGTAAAAGCTTTGAACCTTATGAAAATTTGTTTAACTTGCTTTACATTCTTGATCTTAGTTCTTCTCATTCTCCGTTTATGATGTGAAATTGTGTACTAGGATCATTCTAAACGAAATTCTAAAGTGTAAAATGCATTTTCGGTTGGTTTAGATACTTTGATTTGGAACATAGTTTGATTTGGAACTTTTACAAAAAAAAAAAAAAAAAAAAAAAAAAAAACCAAAATCTAGAGTTTTGGTTTTTCACTGAGCAGTTTCTGTATTTTGAGTACTTCGTTCCTTTATACTTATCTAAATGAGCTGAAATTTTAGTACGTCGTAGTAGACATCTACCTTTTTCCAAACTAACCTTATTTGTAAAATTTGGTTAAAAATTTAATTTTCTATGAAATTTCTAAAATGCCTTTTCATTGCTGTCAGCAAAGAAGAATCTCGTCTCTTGAGCTATTTTTGGTAGACCATAATCTGTTTTTAATGCCTAAATTAACTCATTAATTAGGAGTTGGCTTCCAGAGTTATTTTGATTGACCAGGGTTGGTCAACCAAGCTTTTTCAGATCCAGAAAATGATCATTTTAAGTACTTTTCACTAAAGTTTGGTTGTATTTTAACCCTTGGTATACCTTGAACACTATATTTGAGAGCAATGACTGAAACTAAGTTGCATTTTATATTTAAGGCTCAGATAAGTTAGGTATTTAATTATAATAGTGTCAATATTAAATTAAGTTGGAGCTTGGAATTAGGAAATAGCTCCAATTAATCTTTGAACTATATTGTGTTATAGTAGGAATAGTTGTGCGTGAGATTTTGGTGTGAACTATTTTACTAAAGCTTGAGGTACACCATTTCCAAATAAGTAAGGTATACCATTTCCAAGTAAGTGCAATTATTTATTTTAGTGAGTAACTAATAGTGCAAAAGTTTGTGCTAGAAATATATTTATTGTGCTTTGTTTACTATACATGTTGAGTTGATTTTGCATTGCTAAGATGTTGTGTTAGCACATAGTAAAGTATTTATGCAAATACACATATATGCACTTACCAATTGATACATGTGATGAATTGTTATGTGTACATTTAATGATACTTGTGATGAGTCACCAACAGAATTAAGATAACGATGTTTGTGATGAGTCACTAATAGAATTGAGGGAACAATGCTTGTGATGAGTTGTTATGTGCACATTTAGTGATGCTTATGATGAGTCACTAACAAAATTAAAATAACGATGCTTATGATGAGTCGTTACATGCACAATGGAATTAAGGAAATGATGCTTGTGATGAGTTATTATGTACACATTTAGTGATGTCTGTGATGAGTTGTTACATGAATATTCCAATGATGCTTGTGATGAGTTACTGTTGAGCTAGATTAGCGATACTTGTGATGAGTCGTCCAATAAAGAATAAGAAAATTAAAAAAAAAAAAAAAAAGGTCTGGGACTTATCACTATGTGTGTTAGTATTGGAATATTTGTTACACTTGTTTTTATGGCTTTTTTGTATGCTGTGGATGTCGTGTTAAGTTTAGTACAGTTTGCCTATTTTGGAGTTTGGCATAGTGTATGTCCTACCTTATTAAGTATTATGCTTATATATTGCTTCATGCTATAGGTAAAAGAAAGAATAAGGTTAGCCAATGATAAGCGGATCAGTCAGCGTGCAATGTACATATGGCCTGAGAGTGGTAAGAACGAAAATATTTTGATAGTGGCACAAAATTTGTTATCTGGAATTTGGAAGTTATTTTGTATAATTATGTTGCGAACAAATGTGGTATTTGTGAAAAAAAAATAATTTAACGTGGTTGTTTTTTATGTTGTAAATTTATTAACATCTCCATGTTTTTACTATATAAAGCTTTATGTGTTAAAAAAAAATTAATTACACGTTTTAGTCAACTTTATTTTTTTTGGAAATTTTTACTAAATAACAATTTTAATCATTATTAACGTGGAGGATGTTACATATGTTATTTGTTTTATTCGTTTTTATTCTTATGTATAGCTGTTTGTTACATAGGTTTGGCTTGAATAGGAAAGTAAAATGGACCACCTAACAATGTATCTTCACAAACTAAAAACTGCAAGATCACTCCTTTCATTTAGGGGTGATAGAGAAATCATAATATTCGAGCTTTTTTTTCGTGTCTTTCCTAGAGGTTGAAGAAAGTTACAAAGTTGCAATCAATAAAAAATAAAAAAATAATAAAAAAACCTCTCTTCCGAAAAGAAAGAAAATCAAAAAAGATGGTCTAAGAAAAATTAGAAGAGAATCCAAAAATAAAATAACTTTGATAGACATTTAAAAGAGTTTTAAATATTATAGAACTTGAATCCATCTCCTCTTGGCATGGATTCGATCAATGACAAGTAAAGGAACATTTTTTTCCCAGGCCTAATCCAATTGTTCTTCATTACTCGTTACCTAGTGACTCCTGAGAAGAGGCTAATGAAACCATCAGTTTTCTTTGTTTTTTTTTTACTTTATTTTTTTCATTTTGGATAGAAAATGCACAATAATCAAGTGTGGTTGTATGTAGAATAAACATAATTACTTTGACTATTAAATCTGTTGATGGAAGTTTTGTCAATAATGAATTTAGGAAATTGCAAGATGTGGCTTGTGTGTAAAAGGGTTGCTAAATCAAAGCAGATAAAGAGACAAGACTTTTATAGTGGTTCAGCCCCAAAAAAGATGAGCCTACCTCCACTATCTTTCACTATTTTCTAGAGAATTACAAGGGTTTCTTTAAGTTTCAAGGTGAGAGTCTAGAGAGAAAGATACAGAGTGTAGTCCAAAAGTCTCCAAAAAAAAAGGTCCCTCACAACAGCATTGAACTCCCCTCATATAGGTGAGGATAGCTCAATGTTTCTCAATTGTAAAAACGGGTAAGTGTGTAATCAGAAAATAAAATTTGAGTCACAATATAATTGGGTAATAACTTAAGTGGAATGATTGTTCAATCTTCAAAGAGAAACTTTGTTTTCTTTTCTTTGTAGATTACTCATTTGATGAAGCTTGATCTACTTTCTTTTTTATACTGGTCCCATTTCACTCATTCGGAGAAGGTCGCACTTTGATCAAGAAAATTCTCATGCGACTTGGCGTGTCCAACTTCGTCGTTAACTTTACCTTTTTGGCATCGACCAACATATAGATTTTAGACCGCACAACAATTGCTCCTCAGCTCCATTAGTTCTTTAGGACAAAATGGAGCTTCTTTCTCTGATAAGTGCAAGCTTAAAACATGCGACATCAAGACATAATCTTGAGAACTTCGAAGAGTCATCAGTTCTCAAATCCTATCTTTTCAGAACCATGCGTACCTTTTTCAGATAGACACAATCATATATCACCTTTCTACAGGAGAATAGCAAAACTCGAGGAGACTTTTCCGTCTTTGAGCAGTTATGATGATAGCGATGACGCCAACTGTTGTCTTAAATCAAAACGTTTCAAATTTTGAAAAAATGCTCATTTAATTTTGAAAAATTAACTCCCACATGAACTTCGACCATTAGATCTGAAAATTAAATGTCTTGATATACGGCTCTGATTTGATGATGCTTGAGATATATATATCAAAAATCCATCCGCCTCTTCTTCAAAAAACTCGAACCCTATTGCCTCCTGTTCCTCTTTCACTTCTTCTAAAATCCGAAGCGTCCATAAGACAAATCCTCCTGACGTCTCTTTTCATTTTGCAACTCACACAAATTCATCATCTTCTCCGACGAATTTATCACCACAATCCTTCAGACGACATCTCGGTTCTTCAGTCTTTGAAAAAAGGTTAGCATACATCCTCTCTCTCTCTTATTGTTCTTCGATTTTTCAGAAAACCCTTATTTACAGAGTTTATTTCTAGAAACAGAAACATGAATCATAGAGCCTAAATGCCTCGAACATAAACCCATCCCTATATTCAGATAGATTGAAAAATGGGAATATTTTAGAATCTCTTCATTAATTTATCGAATAAATTACTTTAAGATGATTGATAGATGAACCCATAATAGAAATTTAGGATCTAAAATCCTGATGTTTGAAAACCAAAATCAATCGAGTGACGAATTACTGAAGAGTTACTCGAACAATATTTGATGATTCTGTAGATTGATTAGAAAAAATTTGATGAACAGCTTGTTGTCGATGCAATCCTAGGATTTATGGCCCCGAATTGCTCACATATAGCAAAGATACCTGATACTTGCATAGGACTAAACCCATCCTATATTTCTTCTTTCAGATGTCTAGTAGTGAGGAATTTAGGGAGGGGAATGCATTCTCAGGAGAATCATCCAATATAATCATTAGCTCTATAAACCTCGAAGACTATCTTGAGCTAGAACCTAAAGTAGAAATAACCGGGGCCAGGCAAAGTAGTCCTTGCATAGGCAACCTCCCTCAAGACCAGTGGCCTTGTCATATCAGTGATATCCCTGCATTTGTAATGTGTTATCACTATGTAGTGGGAGATTGGTCATGTACCAATATAAAGATGAGTTGTACAACAAACAAGCTCAGAAAGATCGTATGCAACTACAAAATAGATGTCCCTCTTTGCCTACCCACAGAGTTCAATCGACCACACATAACTCCTCACGGAATCACCTTATTCTCAGAAGCAGTTCTCAGAAGTGGTGTGTACCTCCCACTTCATCTATATATAAAATCGATCGTCAATTATTATGGAGTTGTCCCTTTTTAACTAATGCTAAACACATATAGATACATGGTAGGTTTGTACATATTATGAAGAGTTCGCTTGGTTCTATCAAGTGAAATCAAACCCATCAGATTTCAGCTTCTTCTATGCGAGCAAGTGGTCGAACCAAGCAATAAGTACTATCCACGGGGTCTACAACAATATGGGAAAATGGAAAATCTCATTTTTCCACTTTGACTACGCGGATAACGGCTTCTGTCAAAACTCTGGTAGGTAACTTTCAGCTTATTGCTTTCTCTATATAAATGTATCATTTTGATCGCATTCGTATGTCATCGCAGATAATAGGGAACGTCCAGGACTCTCTAAAGTGTAGCTCACAAGGGTGTAAAAAATAAGCAACCTTCCGTTCGAAGAATTTGATTGGAAGAGGCTTGGGACAACTAAGAACCTAGTTACTTACGGATTGTTTCCAAGGGGAGCCGCTCTTCCAGATTCTGCCAACCGTCTGACTAAACCCTCAAGCTTCAAGAAGAAGTCGAGGAAACAGAAGGAAACGGGTGCCTCATCTTCAAAACCCAAGAAATGAAAAGTACCTGCCACTCTTACTATCTCAGAACCATCATCTTTAGAAGTTGCATCGCCACTAATTTCTCAGCAGCAAGAAGGTAATTTTTTTTATTATTCCTTCTCTTTGTCGCAGTATATACCTCACATGCTAACTAATCATATTTGTATAGAAATGTCAATTGGCAGTGCGAGCACCACCTTTAATACTCGGGTCAATGGCAAAGTCCAAGATACTAGATAGCACACCCCCTTCCTCGATGAAAGGGAAAGAGAAGGTCGATACTTCAAAGAAGCGAAAATTCACCTTTGAGGATATCCTAACAAGCTCATCTCCTCCTCAGCCTTCAAAAACTGTGAGCCAGCCTGAGCCATCCAAGGAAACAGTCATCTCTTCCGGGGGACCGAGTTAGGCCGATAAGGACGAGGAGCTTTTCGCACTCCTTCGCCAACTGCCAGAAAAAGCTAGTTTGAGCGCGGCCTTCATCGATCGTTTCACTACTGAGGATGGTTAGGAGAGGATGAAGCGACATCTAGCCAAGGTCACTTTCAGTTCTACAATGAGGATGTTGGTAAACATAAGCATCTTCTATCTTCACTCTTTGATGCATTTTTCTTGTATTGATGTGTGTTATACTTTCAGATCGTTGCAGCTATTGTTTTGATGTATAACTCGGTCCTTGAATGTATGGAAAAGGCCGAAATAGTCGAAGAAATAACCCAAGCATTCGAGGACTCATAGAAGACTCACGAAGAAGAGAGAAAATCCTTCGAGTTAGAGAATCAGCAACTACGCAATGATCTGGCCAAGGAAAAGCTTGAAAAGGAGAAGCTCGAGGAAAAAATTAAAGAATTTGAGAAGACTATCTCCGAGCATCTAGATATTCTGAGGGAGGCGATAGCAGAGGCGGCTCACAAGGTTGTAGAAGAGTTCAGAGCCATTGAAGGAAATGAGCTCAAAGAAAAAGTTAGTGACATTGCCTCGTCGACCATAATATACAATATCTTCTGCAAACATCTAGATTTCAACTTTTCCATCCTTGGTGAAGAAGTGGTCGAGCTTGTCCAAAGCTGGAGGGAAACTGAAGCTGCAATAAAAACTAAAGATGATGGAGCGAGCACATTTGCATAAATTATTTTTTTTTTTATTTTACAAAGTTTCAGAATAATGCGGGCTAGTCTTTTTTTTTGCTTTGTAATATTTTGCTTGCATATAGGTGTGAGCTTTTATCAATGGAATTTTTCTTGTAAAATGTTTATTCCTACAAAATAATTAAAACACTGCATTGTAATATAAAGATGCATAATTTAACCGAGTAGTCAATCACTAGGTGACTGATCGGTATGCTATTGCGATTCGAATCCAACTAACTTAAAATGGGTTTTAAGTACTAGGATAGGTTAGGTCGCTTAAGAAAACAGCAAGTATGAGTAATGCGAACTCAATACTGTTTTTCAAAAGTTCCACGGAAAAATGTAATATAGCAATATATCACATCAAACAATGAACATTTTGCTTATTTATTTTGTTGTTCAAGGAGGGAAATTGCATAATACGACATGCTATGGCATTAAACGAGGGAGAAAATCCTAAGATTTTAAGAAATTTAAGGAATTCGGTGATCTAAAATTCCAACCCCTCTAAATGAACGTTTGCGTAGTCCCTTAGGAAGTAAGCAGGAGATAACATTCTGATCCCACTGCCCCTGGAGTTTTATGGTGTTCACAGACTGCCATAAAACTATAAAAGATGAACCAAATAAAATTAAATAATCGAAGAAAATACATCTTTATTGATGAATGATGACGAATGACGAATACAAGATGCCCTCTAAGTCGTTGAAAATACACGAAGATATACATGAAGATTTATTGATAATAGCGACAAAGTTGTCCTGCATTTCAAGCATGATCGATCTTTTGTCCACCAGTACAAGCTAATTATATGTACTAGGATGAATGACGGTATCAATAACATATGGTCCTTTCCAAGAGGGTCCAAATACACCAGTACCGTGCTCTTTATTATTAGGTAGAACTTTTCGAAGGACAAGATCACTAACTTCAAATCCCTTGCTTCTGACTTTAGAGTTATAATATCGAGTAGTGCACTGTTGATATGATGTGATCCAAAGCTGAGACTGCTCATGTCTTTCTTCTAAAAAATTGAGCTCAATCCTCATTAGTGCGTTATTCTGATCTTGCTCATAGGTAGATTGTCATAGAAAGCTCGCACCAATTTCTATTAGTACCATTGCTTCGTATCCATAAGCTAAAGAGAATGGTCTCTCTTCCGTAGTGGTTGATTGAGTGGTGCGATAAGCCCATAATACTTCAGGAAGCATATCTGGCCAAGCTCCTTTGTGCTCTTCCAGCTTTGTCTTTAGATACTATTTAAGTATCTTATTTATGGCCTCGACCTATCCATTGGCTTGTGGATGAACAACAACGAAGAAGCTCTTCTTGATGCCTAAGTTGTCGCAGAAGTTAGGGAACTCATCGCAGTCAAATTGTTTTCCATTATCAGAAATTATAGTATGTGGTATACCATAATAGCAGATTATAGATTTGTAAATAAAATCTATCATCTTCTTTGCGGAAATGGTACTCAATGCTTTTGCTTCTATCCACTTGGTGAAATAATCGACTGTGACTACTGCATACTTCAATCCACCTCATGCTAATAGAAGCATTCCGATAATATCAATTCCTCATCCTACAAATGGCCATGGACTAGTCATTGGAGATAAAGGAACATGTGGCATTCTAGGAATAGTCGTAAATCGTTGACATTTGTCACACCTCCTAGCAAATTCTATTGTATCATTCTTCATAGTTGGCCAAAAATACCCTTCTCTAAGAACTTTGTTCTCAAGTGCCTGCTCCCCTGAATGGTTTCCGCATATTCTTTTGTGAACTTTCCTCATAATGTAATGTGCTTTTTCTTCATCAACACATAATAATAACAGTGAGCTAAAACTTCTTCGATAAAGCTTCCCATCAAAGATTATATAGCGAATTGCCTTCATTCGAAGTCTTTTTGCATCGTCTTTGCTTTCGGGGAGATCACCATTTTGTAGATACTTCATTATAGGATCCATCCACGATGGTTTTTTGTCAACTAGCTTGGTTACTTGGGGCTCTACCTTGATACTTGGTTTTGCAAGAAATTCGACAGGGACCACCTTTAGTAATTCGACATCTTTTGTTGAGGTGAGCTTAGCTAGAGCATCTGCCCGGGCATTCTTAATGCGAGGAAGAAGTTGAATGTTATAAGTAGAAAATTTTGAGAACAGTCATCGTACCTCTTGTAAGTAAGCCATCATTTTTACTCCTCTTGCTTGATAATCGCCGATCACTTGACAAACGACCAGCTGGGAATCACTATATACCTCAATCATTTCAGCCTTCATTTCTTGTGCAAGTTTTTTCCTAGCTATCAGTGCTTCATATTCTGCCTCATTATTCGATGCTGGAAATTTGAAGCAAAATGCACAATGAATATTATGCCCTTCAGGACTGATTAATACTAAGCCCGCACTGGCTCCATTCTCGTTTGACGATCCATCGACGTAAAGTTTCCACAATCTTGATAAATCTATAACAGGTTTTTTGATCACTTCTGTGGGAAGATTGACATCATACGTGAACTCTGCAATGAAATCTTTGAGAGCTTGATCTTTATTCGCAGTGCGAGGTTGAAAATTGATGTCAAATTGACTCAACTCAACGGCTCACTTAAGTAGTCGTCCTGAAGCCTCAAGTTTTTACAGAGCCTGTTTTAATGGAAAATTCGTGAAAACTTTGATAGAGTGCACATGAAAATAAGGTCGAAGCTTCATAGATGCGATAATGAGTGCTAATGCCAACTTTTCCACCTCTGAATATCTCATTTCGACATTAAGCAACCTTTTACTTATGTAATATACCGATCGCTATATTTTTTTCTTCTTCTCGAATTAACATAGCACTTGTCGCACATTTGGAAACAGCGAGATACAAGTATAACTCTTCCCCTGGGTTTGGCTTCGATAAGAGTGGAGAAGAACCTAAGTGTATTTTTAATTCTTGAAATGCCTGCTCGCATTCGTCAGTCCACTCGAACCTCTTTGAACCCTTCAATACTTCAAAGAATGGTTGGTATTTATCAGTTGACCTGGATACAAATCAACTCAATGCAGCCACTCTTCCCGCTAGGCTCTGTACATATTTGAGTTTACGAGGGGATTGCATATCAATTAATACTTATATCTTCTGAGGGTTAGCCTCGATTCCTCGCTGATTGACCATGAACCCCAGGAATTTTCCAGATCCTACTCCGAATGTGCACTTCTGGGGATTCAGCTTCTTTTGATATTTTCGAAGAATTTTGAATATTTCATCAAGATGCTTGATGTGATCTTCAGCTTCCGTCAACTTTACTAACATGTCATCAACATATACTCCCATTATCTTGCCAATTTGTTTTGCAAACATCATATTGACAAGACGTTGATAAGTCGTTCCTATGTTGACAAGTCCAAAGGGCATCTTCTTGTAACAGTACAATCCTCGGTCAGTGATGAACAGGGTATGCTCCTCATCTAGCTCGTACATGGGGATTTGATTGTATCTAGAATATGTGTCCATAAAGCTTAAGAGTTTATGCCCTGACATCGCATCTATAAGCTGGTCGATTCTTGGAAGGGGAAAACTATCCTTCGGGCATGCTTTGTTGAGTCGGTGAAATCGATGCAAGTTCTCCACCTCCCGTTGGGTTTCTTTACTAAAACTGGGTTTGCAAGCCAGTTCGGGTAGAAAGATTCCTTGATGAATCTAATTTCAAGCAACTTTTCTATATCTTCTTTCAATGCGACGTAGCGTTCTGGATTCATAACTCTTCTTTTTTGCCGTACAGGCTTCTTCGTTGTATCTATATTAAGGCGACGACACATGATATTCAGATCAATACCCACCATATCCAAATGTTTCCATGCGAAGATATCCAAGTTTGATTTCAGAAAAGCAACCAATGTAACTCACACGGGTTCTTGAAGCTTCACACTAATTTTTAGAACCTTCGAAGACCTATCAATCGATAAATCTTCCAAGTCTTCTATAGGTCCAGTCTTGACCTCTTCATTGACTTCTCGAGTGTCGAGGTCTTCGATTGACTTTTTGCCTGACGCTTCACTTGATGCTTCATTTGACGTTTCACCTTGTAACTGGACCATCATTGTGCGAGGTGTCACATCTTTTGCCGTAAGCTTTAAAGAATTATTATAACAAGTCTGCGCGTCATATTGGTTGCCTCGCACTTCGTCTAATCCATGTTGAGTCGGGAACTTCATAGTGAGGTGGTAGATTGAAGTAACTGCTCAAAGTTCCCTTAGTGTTGATCTTCCTAGTACAGCATTAAATGCAAAGGGATAATCCACAACTAAGAATTGGGTCATTACCGTTGAAACCCTAGGATAAGTTCTAACGTTGACCATTAGCTCAGTCATGCCCTAAGCATTATGCTGTTATCAGTAAATCTGTAAAGTGGAGTGACAGTGGGCTTTAGGTCACTTTCACTCAATCCCATCTTTTTGAAGGCGTCATAGTACAGGATGTCGATAGTACTTCCATTATTGACCAATACTCGCCATAGCTGTGTGCTTTCATAGTTGATCTTTATGACCAACGCATCATTATGCGGGTAATGGACCTCCCTTGCATCCTACTCTGTGAAGGTAATATCTATATCTGGTACCCGTTGAAGCTTTCGTGGTCGCTGCTCAAGATGCATGACATTGGTTAATGGTTGTTGTCATACTTCTCGTGCATACCTATCTTGCGCCCTCTTCGAATCTCCACCAACGTGCAGTCCTCCAAAAATAATTCGCACCTCGCGTTGAATTTTTGGAGGTCGCTGTTAATTTTTTTCTTGCCTTTCATTGTTATGTTTAGTGTACTGCCGCAACCGACCTTCTTTAATTAATCTTTCGATTTCATCTTTTAAGACAAAGCAGTTATTGGTATAGTATCCAATGTCATTGTGATACCAGCAGAACTTGTTGGGATCACGCCTCGTTCTATCCCTTTTTATCAGTTCCAGTTGACGATATCGCTCCTGCTGGTTTGTGATCGCATAGATATTATCTATGGGTGTGTTCAGTTCAATATAGTTGTTGAACCTAATGGAAGCTCTTGGAATCTCCCGTTTTTTTTTGTTTGGGCAGCTTCTCAGTCAATTGGTCATTGCTTTTTTTGTTTGACTTCTTGTTATTATTGTTGTTAGTTATGGTCGCATCTTTAGCAGCATCCTTTCCTCCTTCTTTCGTCATTTTATAAAGATTCTCGCGTGAAGATTTTACCCTCAGATGTCGACCAACTCTTCAATAGAAGTCTTCAAGGGTTCTCATTCTTGCTCAAGTAACTCTTCCCAGAGCTTAGTCTCTGGTCGCACCCCAGCCATCATTAGAGTTAAAACTTTCCCTTTAGGTAGGTTATTGACCTTTGCCAACTTTGAGGTAAAGCAATTAAGGTAAGATCATAGAGTTTCCTCCGGACCTTGCCGAATAGTAGATAGACTGACCAGTGGAACAGTAAAATTCTTCGTAGCTTGGAATTGCCTCAAGAATGCAGTCTGAAGTTGTTGCCATGACAAGATTGAACCAGACTTAAGTCCTCAGAACCACTTCTTCGCTACTCCTATGAGAGTTACAGTAAAACATCTGCAACATGTGAGATTATCGACACGATGAAGTTCCATCAGGTCGCTGAAGTGATCCATATGATCTTGTAGGTCATTTTTCCCATCAAAAGTATTTATGGTGGGAAGTTTGAATCTAGCAGGTAAGGCAGTAGCTCAAACCTCCTCGCTGAATGGCGATTGACGATACCCATCAGCGAGCTCATCGTCCCATCCCGCAAGTGCCTCTAATGCAATCCTCAAATTATGAACATCGACGTTCGGAGGGAGAACATTATTTCTTACTATTGGTAGGGGTGGTCTTTGGTCATTATCATGATATAAGGCGGGTTGGTCAGGCAGGGTCTAATGTGACCTTTATAGGGTTTCCAATGAATAGTGTGACGAGATCAACTTCGGTCGTTATGATGTGATGCGGATCGCTCCTGACTACGTTGTTATTCTAAATGTTGTCTTAGGTCTGCAGGATTCTATCGAGACTCCCTACTAATCCTTTCAAAGATACTCCTCGATTGACATTTTTGCTCATTGTTTAGAAAATCACGATTGACGGTTGCTCTCTGAGAAGGTTGTCTACGATCACGATCACGATCAATGCTTGAACTTTCAGTATCAGATTCCAGAGGTAAGTCTGTGACATTGTCGTTTCCCTTGGAGGTGCGATCTCCATGATGCTCCTGCTGGGCTTTATACTGGTCACAGTTCCCTGTCTCTAGGATCTGAATTCTTCTCTCAGATAGTTGAATAGGACATTCTCTGGGACGTTCGTGCTGTGATGGAGTCACCATTTGTTTCTCAGCAAGTCGTCGTAGATAGTTATTAATCTGACTAGTGATTTGCTGAAGGTTTACCAGTGCCTCCTCCATGCAACCTGTCTCTGCATAATATTTTTTTGTGCGGTCATGGCAGGCTGATCTTGAACAGGATCTATCTGTGCAATAGTAGCACTTTGGGGTTAGTTTTGACTAGTTCCCGTATTTCTGGTAGTATTTCTGGTGTTTGCCATTGTTAAAGAAGCGAAATTGACAGACTTTTTTGCTGGAATACCCCTCCTTCTAGCGCCAATTGTTGACGGAGGTTTTGTCAACAATGAATTTAGGAAATTACAAGATGTGACTTGTGTGTGAAAAGGGTTGATAAATCAAAGCAGGTAAAGAGACAAGAATTTTATAGTGGTTCAGCCCCGAAAAAGATGAGCCTACGTCTACTTTCTTTCACTATTTTCTAGAGAATTATAAGGCTTTCTTTAAGTTTCAAGGTGAGAGTCCAGAGAGAGAGATACAGAGAGAAAGAAGAAATAAAAAAAAAAAGTCTAAAAGTCCCTCAAAAGAATGTCCCTCACAACAGCATTGAACTCCCCTTATATAGTTGAAGGTAGCTCAATATTTCCCAATTGTGAAAACAGGTAAGTGTGTAATCAGAAAATACAATTTGAGTAACAATATAACTAGGTAATAACTTAAATGGAATGATTGGTCAATCTTCAAAGAGAAACTTTATTTCTCTTTCTTTGTAGATTACTCGTTTGATGAAGCTTGATCTAGTTTCCTTTTCATACTAGTCGCACTTAACTCATTCGGTAGAGGTCGCACTTTGATCAAGAAAATTTTCATGTGACTTGACGCGTCCAATTTGATCGCTAACTTTCCCTTTTTGGCATCGACCAACATTTAAATTTTAGACCGCACAACAAAATCTATATTAGATCTATATTTAATGGTGTACAAATGGCTCCTATATAAGAGCAAAAACATTGCGCCTAAATAACACTAACCATATAAGTCTCCAAGGTGGATTTTGCTTACGAAAAACTACTAATTAAATATAAGGTCATATACATGATTGATTAGTAGTATTTATTATTTTTATTGTAATCATACAATCTTTTAATTTAGTTAAACGGGCAACCTGAAAACCTGTCCGTAAGAGGAAAAAAAAAATGAAGACAAATGCTAGCTAGATAGGGAGGAAAAAAAGGGCAACAAATAAATGAATATTGTTTTTTGAGAAAAAATAAATAAATATTTTTCAGGAAATTGAATACGGATAAATATAAATACATTTTGTAAAGCTTTTTCCGTGCCTCTAAAATGCATTTACCTGAAATTAGCATTTGAATATATTAATTGAAAATGGCACTTTGAAAAAAATAAAATAAAACAAAAAACGCTTTGCTAGAAGCAAAAAAATGAAGAACGAAAAGAAAACCAAGTCCTTCTTTGATGAACGCAGATAGTGTCCTGTTTTCTATCCATCCCATTATACTTTGATATGCCAACATATTGGACATAAGTAATTCATATGAACAATTTATTGATCTGAGTTGGAGTAAAAATACTACGGACATGTTAAATTTAGATTGGTGAGAATTATTTTACATGGTAGTGAACTGATTTAGCAGGATCTATCATCACTTGTCAATAATAAGTGTTTGATATGTGGGTTGTGTTTCTTTTCTTTTGATAAAATATTTTTAAAAAAAATGATAAAAAATATTATATTAAACACTATACATTAATAGAAATTGTCTTACATCTTTAATTTTACACGTGAATCCCACACTAAGCTTTATTAGTGTACAGTGCTAACTATGACGTACAATACTGAAACATGAAATACTCCAATGGGACGATACGTCTGAATTCAACATATTTTACGTTATATATAGCATGGGATTTACTTCCAATAGTGTTTTTGTTAGGCAATTCCACAAAAGCAAGGCCAAATTAATGGCTCTTATTTATCAAAAAAAAAAATGAAATTGTTTCTCAGTCTCACTCTCTGACTCTCGATGTATTATTAAATACCAACCCCATCAAATGAAATTACTGGTTTATCCCAAATTTGCCAGCAGTTTTCAGTAAAGCAAAACTGCCATTCGGCCGTCCATATATAACCTACTATTGCCTTTGTTTCGCAAATCAAAGGACACGTACCTATGGGGCCACAAGCCCACTAGCCCCAATTCCAAACTTATCCTCGCTCCTTGTTATCACCAAAAGCCCATTTTTTAACGACCGTTCAGAAGAAAGCTAATAACTTTCTCTTTAAAAAAAAAAAAGAGAAAAAAAAGAAGGAAGCTAATAACTGCATACTCAAAAGTCACAACTCACATGGCTGAGACATTTCTACACCAAGAAATTTGGAATCTACAAATACAAAACCCCACATACCACTACTACTAGGTCAAAACTTCAAACTAACACTTTACTTACCTTTTACCAAACGAAAGCGTTTCTGGTATCTTTCTAAGTGTTTGAAACTGTCAAGTGTCGTCAGTTAGCCTAGTTTAGAAACAGAATTATTAATACTAGCGTTTTTGTCTATTAATCACATGTTGTGACATGATAAGATTCATGTACTGATGTACATACCCGTATTACTACAAGTAGTGGAAAACCTAGTTTAGTAATACAATTATCTATACTACTAATCACACGTTGTGAGATGATAATTACATTTCACTAACGTATCCAATGTAGCGTGAGAATAGCTTGTATCAGTCCTATTACTATTAAGACATACAGTTAACAAGTAATAACACTTAAAACAAAAGATTTTGTGCTTATACAATGACGATAAAATAATGATATATAACTCTTTCCTTGCTGTTTAAATGACCTTGGTTAAATTTTTTACCTATTAAGTCTAGATCCAACCAGAATATGGAACACAGCAAAGGCTTTTAAAGTGTTAAAATTGCATGCACACGCTTTCTATATTTTGCAGCCATAAGGTTTTGCGTGTTCAAACAGCCAGTTTGGTGTGTTAGCTCATCTTCTCCTCTCTACTTCCCTCATTCCACATTCTCATCAAAAAAATCTCATACCAAGCCTCTCTCTTTCTCTATTCTCCCTTCTTCTCCTCAATGGACTTACCAACAAAGAACTCGGAGTATCCCGGCGGAGGCGGCGAGAAAATCCGGTATCGAATTCGAACAGAGAGACTCTCATACAAGTTATCTCCCCGCCGAGTTGATGAGTACAGTTCTTGGTTGTTCCGCAGAGAAGTGACGCCAACTGCTTACATTCTAAAGAACGTGACATGTGAAGCTAGACCAGGAGAGATCACGGCCGTTGCTGGCCGGAGTGGGGCCGGAAAGACTACGTTGCTCGAAATACTAGCCGGAATGATCCCTTTAAGCCAAGTCACCGGCCATGTTTTGGTCAATGATCAGCCAATGAATGCGAAGAATTTTAGGAGAGTTTCGGGTTATGTCACTCAAGATGAAGCTTTATTCCCGCTTCTTACAGTTGAAGAGACACTAATGTATAGTGCTCGTTTAAGAATGCATGGCGAGCATGAAAGGGCAATGAGCAGAGTCAAAGAGCTCTTAAAGGATCTCGGATTGGAGCACGTAGCCGGCTTAAGAATCGGTAGCGAATCGAGCCGAGGAATCTCCGGCGGGGAGAAACGACGTGTATCTATTGGAGTTGACTTGGTTCATGACCCGGACGTCCTTCTTTTGGACGAACCAACTTCGGGTTTGGACTCGGCCTCCGCTCTCCATGTGGCTTTGTTACTGAAAACCATGGCTACAAAACAGGGGAAGACGATCTTGTTGACCATTCATCAACCGGGCTTTCGAATTCTCCAACTGTTTGATCAGATTCTTTTGCTCTCAAATGGGGTTCTTCTTCACCATGGTTCTCTCCATTTGTTGGAGCAGAGGGTTGGTTACGCAGGTCATACCATTCCTCGCCATGTTAATGTGCTTGAGTTCGCCATTGAAGTGACAGAAGCTCTGTTTTCAAGCATAGAAGAACACGAAATAGATGATAGTGAAGTCGAAGAGCCCTGTGAATTTTTCAGAACAACTCCAATCCCAGCTAGTTATATAGAAGAAAATCAAGTTTTCTATGCAAATGCACCCTTTAAGGAGGTTTTGATACTGAGTCAAAGATTCTCAAGAAACATTTTCAGAACCAAGCAGCTCTTTTCTGCTAGAATTATTCAAGCTTTACTAGCAGGCTTCGTACTAGGTACAATTTTCATGAAATCTGCTGATGATCATGATCCTAAAAGAGTCATTTGCCAAACCCAAATCGGGTTTTTCGCGTTCAATCTCACCTTCTTGCTCTCCTCCACAACAGAAGGCTTACCAATTTACCTACAAGAGAGGAGAATCTTAATGAGAGAAACCTCAAGGGGTGCTTATAGAGTATCTTCCTATGTCATTTCAAACACACTGGTTTTTATCCCTTTTTTGTTAATCGTCGCACTTCTTTACACCACTCCGGTGTACTGGTTAGTCGGATTAAGAAGAGAAATCGATGGTTTTCTTTACTTTTCATTGGTGGTTTGGATGGTTATTTTGATGTCCAACTCTTTTGTGGCTTGCTTTAGTGCTTTGGTGCCAAACTTCATCACCGGAACAACCTTCATCGCAGGACTTATGGGATCATTTTTTCTGTTTTCTGGTTATTTCATAACGAAGGAAGACATACCCAGGTACTGGATTTTCATGCACTACTTGAGTTTATTTAAGTACCCTTTTGAGTGTTTTATGATAAACGAGTATGGAGGAGAAAGGGGAAGCCATAGATGCCTGGCGAGTCTGGGAGGCCAATGTGTTCTGCATGATGATAAATTTCTGGTTGAGAAAGGACTGAGAGAGTCTCAAAAATGGAGTAATTTGTGTGTGATGATGGGTTTCATTATTGGCTACAGATTACTTTGTTTTCTAATTCTGCGGTTCCGAACTCACAGAACCAGGAGTTAGAAAGTTCATGTCAGTTTGTCTGTAAATTAATCACTGATTTATGATATTGATAACTAATAATGAAGGTAACCTTCTGAGTGAATGTTTCTTCTGTTTTCTTGTCTGATTAGCTATGGTAACCACTGTGATTTCCAATTTTGATAACATTAATAATTCGAATCCTCCATGCCATAAATGAGTTTTCAATGTTACGGTTTAATCGCCCTTGTCTTTTACCGATGAGAGCAAAAACAAAAGAATAAAGATGAGTAACGATAAAGATACTAAAATCTTATACCACAAACTTACACTAATGACATACATTATTGCTTACAATATAATTTTAAACGGTATAGTCACACTTTAAAACAAAAAGTAACTAAAATATATGTCACTTTAAATACACATAAACTAACATAAGAAAATTTCAAATTTCATTCCTTGCAATTTGTGTTTGATTGTGTAAATTTGGAGACAATTTATGTACAATATAATAGTTGTTCACACATTTTTTGTTTTTTTATTATTACAGTTTAGAATCTGGATTTTTGGAGGAAAAAAAATTGTGAAACAACAAAAAAAAGGAAAAAAATTTCCTAAAATTTTATATAACTCAATTTAAAACTTTCTCTTTGTTAATCAATTTGTCAAAATTCTATATACTAATAAATGATTCATTTTATCTAAAAATCGTTTTTGTTTAAGTCTAAACGAGAAAAAATAGAATCTTTTAAAACTTTTTTTAATTACTTTTTCTCAAAAAATTTAGGTTCCAAACAAGGCCGAAAGAGATTCCAATATTTTTTGCAGCTACCACTGCATGCATACTTATTACAATAGTGTCTACTCCTGAAGACTATCTATTTCAAGAACGGATGCTTTATTTCAACAAAAGAGAAATACAGATGAAGAATCAAAGTTTGTAGAACACTTACTAATATTGGAAAAATTATTGTTGGATATACTTCCATTTACGTAGGGATACTATGTTGGATTTAAAAACGATTTTCGTAACGGAAGATTAGTTTAAGAATATTCAAAAAAAATTTCAAAACAATTGACTATATGAGTGCATAGTATTAATTCATAGCAAATAAGAATAAACAAAGAGAATAGATCTAATACTTCTTATAGCCTATCAGCAGATCATTGGTTTATTGTCTTCTAAACTACGATCTTTCAATCCGAGCCTCAAGCGTAACTGGATGAACATATGGGCGTCGCGTATAATTTCTTAAACTCAAACTTTAGACCCTTACAATTTTCTCAATACATGAGATTGCAAGAATTTGTTCTATATAGAATAGAAAAACTCTTTTCTTTTTCTCTCTGGATTATGGAAGCTCTATAAAAAATAATATGTAGTATATTTTTCTAGAGTTTCTTATATATATATATTAAACTATTTAATTAATTAATTTAAATATATATATATAACGTTTAGAAGAAAACGTTGGTCTTTTTTCAATTTATTTATATATATATTTAATTAATTAATATGATATATATATATATATAATCCTTACAAAAAAAACGTAATCATTGTTTTAATAGGCCTTCTTTCTTTTTTTAATAATCGTAAAGCTTATATTTATATATAATTAATTAATCTAATTAATTAATATATATATCTCAAAAAAAATTAGTCGGTTTCTCATTTTTTATTTATCTAATTATCTGATAATTAGATATTTTTAAATTCTTTAATTAATTTGTCTAATTTATTAATCTCAGTATTACTCCGCTAAAAATTTAGAATTACACTCTTGAAATTACAAAATTAATTTACTCAAAAAATAGTGAGCAGTTTATCGATTAAATCATTACATGTAGTTCAATCCTCTATAGATAAGTCATAATTGAATTTAGGTCATGTTCCGTTTACCTCTCTAATTACGTTTTTATCCTTGTATACCATTGATTCTCCAACAAACAATTAATTTATAAATCTATTATAAATTGAGTACTCAAATTGTTCAAGTCCTGAATCAATATACAAGTGAGTCATCTTTCTAGCTTTCTGATGAAAGGAATGGATTCCATATCTATAAATTACATTCCCAACTGCTCATCTTATTATGCTCCCAAGATACAAGTATTTCGATTTGTTTAAAAAATAAATCTCTAACAAGTATGCTAAAGAATATAATGTTATAAATAGTAGTCTATAACTACTCAAGATTAAGATTGATCTACATATGATCATCTAGTGACATTATTTGAACTCTCAACAGTTAACGAAATTTATGTGAGATTCAATTCATATCTAATTCAGTCCTATATAATCGAATTATATAAAGTATCTCCATTGTGATATCAACATATCAATGATCTAAATAAGACTATTACATTCTCAACGTTAATGAACCATACTAATAATATTTAATTAAAGATCTCAAAATTTAATTAATTATTACAGACTATATTTAATTTATTATCTATAAATTTAATCCTCATGTATATAACACTTATATACTAAATTCGTAGTCACATAAATAAACTAGAAATTTTCTGATATTTAAAAACGTACAAATTATGTACAAGATAAAAAAAATATCATTTTATTAATTCAGCAAATATCATCTTATAAGCCTGCCTAACATGCTAAATATTATAATACAATTAATACTAATAATAACAACAACAACGTAACAATGACAACTACCTGACACTAAGTGATGCAGGTGATGAAGTCTCTGAATCATGGCAACCACACACCCGTTCAGCAACGGTGCTAGGAGGCACTCGAATTTTAATATTTTTGGAACTCGAAAGCCCATCAAATTCAACAAAAAGCAATAAATTGTTTTTATTATAAATGATGGTCGTTGAGGATGTATTCACACTCGTAAAAAAAAGTTACTGAAATTTTTTTTTTTTTCTTTTGAGAAACAAAGGATTTGCGGGGTGGCAGGTATGAAAGCTAGACACCGTTTGTAAATTGAGTAAAGATTTTTTTTTGTTTTTCTGAAAAGTAACACCTAATACCTACCCCTCCCAAGAGCAGAATCAACTATTAATCTCTTGGAATCAACTATTAATATTGCTCAAGAACATCTAACTTCTAAGACTGTCTTACTGTTCAAATTTCAGTCCCTAACAGTAACCATTTTATGTAATAACTAAGATAAGTAATGACCCATTTATCCTGGTACTTTCCATTTGCTTTTTTCATATTCTAAGCAATCAGTGCTTTAGTTAGATGTTTACCTGGGGGAAAGTAATGCATAACAGATAGAAGACTCATTGAAGGAATTGGAATACACGAATAATAGCGGAAGCTATGTTTTTAAGCATACCTATTTATCCTGAAACTAAGGAAAAGGTTGTCTCCCATTAATAATGAACAAATTCTTTCAGGGACATCTTCGGGACTACTTTCCATTTGGAAATTTCAAATTTGACAAACTTTCTACTATCTGATACTACAATACTTTATTTCATCAAGAACAAGAGACTAGAATATACATCTACAACGATCTATATACAATAGAATAAACATTGCTATTGGTAACTATACCAGTATCCTGTAAGAAGTATGCGTATGAACATGGATGGATTACCTAAGGACAAGAAAAGATGCAAACAATACATATGCCGGATATCTCCTACCAAAGATATACTCTAAGGATTGAATATAGAAACCCTTCTCCTCTTATTTGAAAGTGTAGTGTCTAACAATTCATCTGAAGCAGAAAATTTGTTAATTACAGACCTAAGAGCCTGGCAGATAGACTTTGCACGAAACCGACGGATTTCATTGTCTTCAACCTTGTCTTCGTCGCAAGTGGTTATAACAAAAACATTCTTCATTCTACATCCCAATGTCACGATCTCTGCCCTTACTATTATCATATGCAGAGCATCAAGAGCATGCCGTAAATCAGATAGAAGTCCAGGTTTATAATCACAGCTTAGAGAAACTCTAATCGAATAAGGCCTTCCTTCCAATTCATCCTCTGATTCCACTTTTACTTCATCAGAGTCCTTTGGCAACACACAGTCTTCACCAGCTTCTCTTGCTTTCCTCTTGAGATCTTTCAAGTGGCTGATTACTTCAGCAAGCAATGATGCTTTGTCCATCTGCGACTTCGAGCTAGCTTTTTAGCAACCCAATTCCATACATGTACATATAATAGAAAAAAGGAAGCTTCTACTGCATGCAGTTGTACTTGTATCCATGGGCAATCACTGACTAAAAAAGAAGTTCTACAACAATATTGCATGCATGACTTCATTTACTATAATACGGAGAACAATATCCTTCGTGGCCAAACAAGATTCAGATGAACAAATTCACCATAAAAGTCTACATCAGTATCATGCTTCACTATTTTATTCAGATGCGCACTTTATCATTGCCAAAAATGTGCACACATCAAGAAAAAACAAAGACCTTAGCTGATCCATTATACATAGTATACTTACTTCTAAAACCATTCACTATTCCCCATCCTTGGACAACGCAAGAATAATAAGTAAAAATTGGTTTCAAAGCTAAACAACATACTTGTTTTCACATCCAAACTGCATCAACTGTCAAGTTCTGACTAAAATCTATCCCAAGTTACATAAAAGTCAAATCTAATGATGCAATGCATGCAGTTTCCTGGGTTTATAAATGCTCTTTAATGGCTCTAGGCCTTCGAATTCCAACTTACTGGTTAGGATTTTCAGGTTCACTAAATATGACCAATAAAGCTACTTGCTTGGAAGTTATAACTAATGAAATCCGCATATAAATTGGAAAAATACAGAATTTGATTCAGTTGAAAAATGCCAGTTTGGATGTCTTGAGTAAACAAAAAGAGAAAAAACATACAAAACTATAGTTACAAGCAAGACACATCGGCACATCGTAGATTCACCAAAAAGAAACTGAACGTAGAGTATGACCAAGGAAAAACCAAAAATAATAAAAGCACGAACCTTCTTTGCACCAGGTACTAGGCTCCGGAGCGTCTCAAAATGCGTATTAATTCTAGCCCTGCGCCTCTTTTCTGCCTCGCTGTGGTTCTTCAGAGCCTCCATACTTCTCTCCGCCGACATCCCTTTTCGCTCCAATTTCACAGGAGCCTCCACAAGCTCACCTCTCACGCTATCCAAAACCAATGAAGAAGACGAGGCCGACCCACATCTTAAAGAGGAATTTGCCAAAAACCCATCATTCCTTCTCTCAAACCAAGAGCTAAAAACGCCAGAAGAACTCCACGAAAAAGGTTCCATGGCGAGGCAACAAGTAAAGGGTACCAAAACAAATTCACAAACAGTTGACAATCAGCAGGGAATGGCACCAAAAACACAGTCTTGATTCTTCAAACGACGTAGTCTTGGAACGCTTCCTCTGCAATCTTCACTATAACTTCATTCCATTAGAGAAAGAAGACAAAAAGCAGCCTCTAATGGCAAAAAGGTCACCATTTTCTTGTGTGTGATGTTGGGCTTGAGATGTTTTGACCCTTTTTTTTGGGACTCTGAACTGAGAGAAATCCAGTAAGCAGTAGAAGTATTTATGAGCTAAGCAGCAAAATATGGAGGCTTAGAAAGTGGTCAGTGACAGTGTCCAGTGTCCACACCACGAGGTTGAAAAATTAGGCTTAGTGCTACCTTTCTTTTTTAGGGGGAAGGTGTACAGGACAATATTTTAAGCCCACCACCTTTTCTTTCTTGCGTCTTTAACTTTCCTATCCCTCTTCCCTTTTTCTTTTTTCTTTTTTCTTTTCCCTTGCTATTACTTTTCTTTATTTTTTCTTAAAAAATAAAATCTCTCTCTTTTTTGGTATTTATATACTTGCATTCTCTGTCTTGTTATAACATTCAAAAACATATAGATGAAAAATTATTAATAATTCCCAAAATAATTTTAGGTCAGAAACTATGGAGCTTTAAGAACAAGTGGTGCGTTATACTTTTAAGCAACAATTCTTTTTTAGATTTATATATATCATTTGTTTGTGATATTAGTTGAATGGACGAGGTAACACTAGCGACAAAATGAGAGCAATAAAGACAGACACGTATTTCAGAGAAATAATAAAATAAAATGGAATCAAATAACATGGCCCGTGAGCACGAAAATCAGAGTTAGTATGTCATCCTTAACCCTTATTTATTTGTTTATTTGGCTAGAATAATTTGTACAATTAAGTGTGCAAATTACTTTTTAAAAAAAAAAGATTTGTGGGCAAATTTTTTTGAAAATTACAACAAAAATTGTTAGAAAATATTTTCTAAGATCCTTACGCAAACCGGCCAAATTTTTCGCTTGTTGTTATGCGGCGGCCACTAAGATTGAAATTTGTTTTGGCATTTAGTATATACTAAAATAATTAGTGGTTTCTCACTTCGGAAAATAAATGTGAACATGTCCTTTGGGTTATAGAGCCAGCTCATGGCTTTGCAAATAACCAATTAGCCCTTCTCTACCAACCCACTTTCGAGTTTTCGGCTTTTTTCATTCTAGACCATTTTATGATAATGACAAAGCTTAAATTTGTTTTAGATAAATGCACACTTGAGATATACACCTTTTCCTCTAAAGCCTAAAATACTTTTGACGCTTCCCTTTGTTAACATTTTTATTTTGGGGGTTTTCCTCCTTTTTATTAGGTACCCATAAAGATTACGAATTAACTAAACCAAAGAAGTTTTATGATTGACTATGATTGTTATGTATGAGGCCACATACGTCTCTTTGTTTTCTGAAGAATCAATTTAGACTGCTTTTGGTGCCTTGGATAGTCACAGAGGGGATTCTTATTATTGAAAAATAAACAAACAAAAATCTATTTCTTGCTCCTTTTCGATTTCTTTATTTTTTTCATGTCCTATTGTGACAGGGAAAACTTCAACCTTATTTTATTAGTTTTCTTGAACTCAATTTTTTGGAGCAAAACTTTGTAAAGTCTCCTAAATTAATTTTGTTATAAAATAAATGTGTTTTTTTTTACAGTTAGGTTGTTATTTTTTTTATTTTTGACTTTTAAGTTTTTATTTTTATATTTTTGTTTCACGTAAATATCTTTTAATCTTTTTTGTCTAATACTGTTGTTAATTAGTATTTCCAAAATATGCTCATCTTAGGCTCTTAGCATGGGTTAAATTAGAAACAAATGAAAATTAAGGAACAAAAAAAAGAATTGGGTTGTCACTTTCGTTCAGGATAGAGGTAAAAAATTAGAAAATTTTATATGGTTTCAATATGATTCTACTTTGGTTCAAGTGTTCACATATCTATAAGAGATGCATACGAATATATTGTCAATTTTATGTTTTGTTGTTCCAATTTTATGGGAATATTTGCCAAAATTTTATATGATTCCAATATAAATCTAATTTAGTCTAAGTATTCATCTATATTTCTTATAGATATATGAATACTTGGACAAAAAAAAAAATCTATATTAGAAATTTAGAACAATATAAAATTTACTATTTTCTTACTTTTATCTTAAATGAAATGATAACCAAACTTTTTTTAAAAATAATAATAATTTCCCTTAGTTTCCAATTTTATTATTACTTAAATGAGCCATTTTGGAAAATTGTTAATTAACGGCAGTTTTAGAAAGAAAATATCAAAAAAATTAATGTAAAATAAAATTATAAAAATGAAAACCTAAAAACTACAAATAAAAAAAATAAGAACTTAATCGTAAAAAAATAACTAACAGAAACACTTTTATTTTCTAACACTTTTATTTTCTAACAGAACTACTACTGAAAGACTTTATGAGGATATTATTCTAAAAAATTGAATTCAGTGTTAATTTTACTAAACTGTTTCAAATTCAGAGATTTTTGTATTAAAAAACCTATTTTATTATTTTTATGTCTTTATTGTGATAGGGAAAACTTCAGGCTATAGCTCAAGGGTTAAATCAATTATCTCCGGACATAAAAATAGCATTCAGGATAAATAGACATCAGCTTTGTTATTCATTTTCTCTGTCTTATACTCAATAATATGAATATGACCTACTTAAAAGGGACAATTTTAAAGAAAATATAGATTTCCACTCTATACATTAGCATGTAAACATTTATTTGGTGAATAAATTAGAATACATGAAAAAAATGTCTTGTTTTATATAACCCATATACACATGAAATAAATTATGGCAGCATATAGAACAAAGATACTTTTTTTTTTCATGTACATACGATGTAGATGTCTTGAATTCCAACTTTAACTTCCATTCCCAAAGTTTAAAAAAAAAAATGAAAAAGAAAATAAAAATAACCTAAATTAAAAACCATGGTTCCAACCAATAGGCAGATTTGGTTGGCTTAATGCCGTCAAGACTCAAAATTGGACCAACAAAAAGAAAAAAAAAATGGATCTTTATCTTTTAGTGAGCTTGGTCATCTTTAAACTCAATTTTCATACACGTGTCTTATAAGGATAGGTTCATTTCATGGTCAGTTGAAATATAAATTGGCTTGTTAAACTTCAACTATATCAAAATAACATTAGTGTTAGAGCATGTTTGAGGATTGATCATTGCACTTACATATACATAGGGATATAAAGAGAATATAACTCTATTGGAATAAAATCTTATGACCTTTCCATTGGAATACAATCTTATGAACTCTCCATTTGAAAAAGTTGGGAAATTAATGATGAATCCCTCGTTCATGATTGTCACACGTTTGAGTTTCAATATCATGTCTGTTGGAGCGATTCTTACCAGCTATCCACGTGTCTCTAAATTTTTGACATTGTATCTTCCAACTGTTCACGTATCCTTGCTATCCCACCATGCTTTTTACTTCAAGTCGGGTCGGAGAGGCGGGGGTAGCCACCTACAAAGACTCTCCAATGCTTAAGTCAGTTGTTTATCCCTGAGGCTGAGAAGCAAATATTTAATTTTTCTTTTTATATGTCTATCTTAATCTCTCTCTTTTTTGAGGGGGAAGCAAGACTTATATATATAATCCTGGAACTGGGAGCTTTTTCCAACTCTCAATCCCAGGATTGAATACTTTTTCTCATCATGACTTACTCTAAAGATCACGGGCCGTGATTACCGTGATTTTCCTTGCATCGTCGTAGCCTGTTTTTCACCGTCCCTTACGACTCGGACCTGTCGGGGGCGAGACTTTGACAAACCGCTATTCTGTCAGGACAGTTTGCCCAATGTGTGCACCTACCCAAGATCGCATTAAATGCCTTGTCTGGGTCTGGAGCAGCGCATTGCCTCCCGTAGTCTTCTGGCGGAAGACCCTCGAAGCTTCTGACTCCCAGCTGTCGAGACAAGAATTGGATTAGTCCGAACCGTCCAGGGTCTGGGATGGATTCGGCCCTGGCCTCGGACAGGCCATAGGCCCATGCGGTATCACGTATGACTCACGTGGCTTTTAAATGGTTACTCTGAACATGCGTCGGATGGCGTACCCCCCTTATGACCTACTCTATTACTTAATCGACCACGTGGTACATGATCTAGGAATAAACCCCATAACTGCTCCTATTTCCCTATTTGATGGACTCGCATCTATCAAATGGGGAAATAGTATCTCCAGTCCTCTAATTTGAGAGGCACATGTGGCCCTTTACCATCATTTCTTCTCAATTATCGATGCTAGTGCACGCTATCCTGTGTCACGATTCTTTTCAGATTTTTGAAATTCTAGTGCTTCAGTCTTCCTCGCACCGTTCCTTTCCAAAGGGGACTTTTCGGCTCCCCTTCTATAAAAACCGCATTTACGCTTGTTTCTTACTTTACCAAAATCTCCAAGTATTCTAGCTTTCTAACATCTTAGGGTTTCCGACTTTTCCCTTTGCTAGAACCTTTTGCTCATTTTGATCGTATCCAGAATGATGGCCTCAAACCAGAATCAGAAGCTCTGCCCCGTCGTGGATTCGGAGTTGGACTCGCTGAGGAGGCAGTTTTGCTTCCCCGACAAAGTTACATTATAAAGGGTCGAGGGCCCTGCGGATTGGTACCTTCGCCCCTCTGCCCCCGAAGGCTCTATCATCTTGGGGAGGAGGCGTCTGGAATGGCTGCAGTTTCCCCTTCCTCCCCTGATCCATCAATTCTTTGCTCTGACGGGAATTCACCCGATGCAGCTGAATGCTAACGGGGTCATGATCTTGATAGAGCTCTCTGCTCTGCCAATTCTCCTTAACGTGTATATCGATCTGGAGGTGGTCTTTTATGCCTACAAGCTCACCCTCATCCCCAAAAGAGCTCCTACCCCACTTTCTACCTCCAGCCGCTCCCGGGGTGCCATATTTTCTGGGACTTGCCGAGGTCGGATAAGCAATGGGATTCCTACTCTAGGCTGTATGCCGTCAGAGGGGCGTGGTGCTCTCCTTGGGTAAATGGGAAGCGCTTCCAAGTTTCTTATTTTTTATGCAAAGTAAGTACTAAGTTGTGATTTTTTAGGTCTGTGTATACCTCGTCCGTTATTACTCATGATATTTTTCCTTGCGTAGCCTCTACGGAAGAAAGCAATTTTGAGCCGCAACTGTCGGCGGGGCGGCTCGAGGAGCTAGAGGGGATCGTCATCTTTAGGTCCTCTGGGGATTGTTGACACATCTAGGTTGTCCTGAATCCCCAGGTGATGAATATGATGCCTAGGATGGTCTCATATCTCCTCTTTCCGTTGGACACCTGGGTCATCACAAAGCACCTGCGGAGCTAGCTTGACCCCTCGGCTCTGAACTGGTTCAGCCGGGATGAGCAGAGTCGCATCACCATGGTGGGTCGTCAGATCATGACCTCGAGCCAGCTAACGGGTTTCAATGACCTAGTGGCGCCGACCAGTCACGAGCTCGAAGAAGCGGTAAGGTTCGTGGTCGAAGAGTACGTCAGGCTTCGTAGAGAGGAAAATGCTGCTCCCAAGAGGGTTAAAGGTGAGTTCATTTTCGCATCCTAGGGCTCCGTCGATCAGGTCATGGCTGTATTCTAATCACGTTGCTTGCTCTTTACAGGTTCTGATACAGGCCCTTCGGCAGACCCTTCCCCAGTCAAGGGGAGTGCTACTGTACACAAGGCTCGCTCCAAGGTCCCCGCTGGTCGGCGTCTAATGGTGTCCTCGGAGGATAAAGCTGGGAGGTAGGGATTTGTCACCTTAAGAATAGGCTCGGACGATGACCGGGAGGGCCTGTTCGTATCCAGTGGTGAAACACATGTGGTCCCCTCTTCCGAGGCAAGCGGACCCTCGACTCGGGAGACGCCGGCCATAAAGGTCGTACACGGTAAGGGGGCACCTTCGAGCCTACCTAGGGAACCCACTGCTCTGACCTCTTCTGCCCCTAACTCTGGTTCGAAGACAGTCGCAGGGTCCGGCACTGCTTGCCCTCGTAGGGAGATTACTGAGCTCAGTAGGGGGGCTCCGAGGTTGAAATCTTGGCTATCTTCCCCTCCCCCAGTCCCGATGAAGCGGGGTCGCGAGGCCGACTCATCCAAAGTGAAGGAAATCCCGGTAAGGAAGAAGGGCAAAGCTGCCCCCTCTTCTGGCAGCGATGTCGACGGGGCTATGTTGACCCTCATGATGAGGAGAAAGTTTATGCACGGTGGCCCGTCAGGGGGGGTTGGTCAAGACAAGACCGAAAAATCATATTCAGGCGGGGCTCCAAGGGGGGTGACAGCCAAAGCCGCCGATATAGCAGCAATTGCCATGGCCTCTTCTGCTGAGGATGTGCCGCCCCCTACTGTCACCAAAATCGCGCTCGGCGACGTCCTACCTTCTACCGTCCTCATCTCTGCCACTTCGGGAGCGTCGAAAGAAGCTACTAGAGTGCATCTGGTAGAGGGAGAAGGTGTCCTCGCGGTTGGTGGGGTGGCGTCGCGTTCCTCAGACACAGATAACGCCCAGGGAGAGGGTCCAACTGCGGAGTTCAAGCTAGAGGTGCTCTCCCTGGAGAACATTGAGCTCTTCGTTAGCCGCAGCATTGCGCAGGTTTGGCTCGTCTAACCACCACTTCCATATTTTTCAGCAGCCTTACTGAGCACTGACCTTGTTTTCTTGTATCTTGCAGCTAGCCGTCATCCAGTCCTTTTACTCCTCTCGCATCAGAAAGCTGACCGGAGAGTTGAATACCCGTGCTCCAATGATCGAGCAGAGCGAGGTCGCCTTTGCAACGTTGAGGGTGGACTTCAATCTGTATCAGAGCCTGGAAGAGGCTAGGGTCAATAGCACAGTGGCTCATACTCTGAGCGTCGAGAGGGTCAGGCGTGAAGAGCTGGTCGCCAAGTTGGCCGAAGCAGAGGCTGACAAGTTAGCTCAAACCGAGGCTACCAGGCTGGCCCAAACTGAGCTCAGGGTCAAAGAGTAGGAGCTATAGAACGCAGGGACAGAGGTGGGGCTGGCTTTCATCGCTCACGACAGAGTTGTCGACGATGCCAAAAAGGCAAGGAAAGCCGAGGCGAAAGCCAAACTGGAGCCCTATTCCCTACAGCGTAGGCTCGATCGATCCAACGAAGTAAACCGACATCTTTACTTGGGTCACAGAAAACTGATGAGAGCTCATACGGAGTTGTCTCACAAGCACGGTGAAGACCTTGCCGATATTAACATTCTTTTGATCGACTTATCACAGTGGCAAATGGAGCTGAGGCTAGCAGTACTGAGGGACAGGCTAGCAGATGCGGAGAAGCTAAAGACAAGGTAACAGAGGCAAGTGGATGTCCTTTTTGAAGAGAGCTACAGGTCTGGCTGGGAGAACAGGGAATTCGAGGGCCAAGCAGAGGTGGTAACGCCAGACCAGTTCGATGAGTAGAAAGGCACCGAGAGGGACCATTATTCCGTCAAGCGCTATATGCAGCAGTTGGGGGATGAGATCAACATCGTGTACCCCGCTGATGTGCTGAAGATGCTCGATGAAGAAAAAGACAGGCCCTCTACATCTGCCTTTATCGCCAGGGAGATTGTCCCTGCTTTCGATTTACCAGAGTAAGCTGCGGAGGTTCGAGGCGGTTAACTTAGTCTTGGCGCCTTAACTAGTGGGGGTCAGGCATGGTTGTTTTATCTAGTGACAATTCTGACTCTGGTACGCCACCCTCTGCCGATGCTGGTCCAAGCGCCGAAGCTAGTAGTACTCCCCTCGTCGGAGGTAACTAGATCCTCTCGCTTTTTACGTATTTATAAATTACTAACTATGTTATGTAAAGTTGACCCTCATTGTAAACACTTGTTTTGAATAATAAAAAAACGCATTTTTCTCACGTTTATTCCCCTCTCTCTTTTTTGTTGCCTGCATTCATGGTCAGGGTCGGACATCATATACGATGCCATTCCCTTGTCGGCAGTGCGGTCGACTTCTAGGTCTGGCTCAATCGTATATGATTTGGAGTTTTTAGTGAATTCTCCCCGTGCTATGATTGACAAGATTAGCTCTTGAGATTGGGATGTGAGTTTCGGCTCCTCTGACTTTGAGGATGTATAACCTCTGTTATGACTTGTCTTGGTAGAATTCGACCCGCGTGTGTGGCTAGACTTCTCCGACCCCAAATAGGAATGTACCAGGAACTAGCTCCAGGAGTTAGTTGACCACTGCTTGGACCCGTCGCTGCAGAGGAAAAGGCCCGGGCTCGGCTCTTATCGGGAGCAAACAAGGCGTTACCACTCCGATGTGTCCCTCCAAGTCCGTCTAAGACCTGCTTCTTACAAATAGAGCCTCTGGGTCCGCGTTCCTGTTGACTACATATTTTGTATTTTAGGCAATAATAAACAAAGTTTAGTTTTAACTTCTGTCTTCGTGTTTGGTCTTGTATTGGCCTACTTCCAACGGGTAGGCCCTAACTCCGTTCACTTCCAGTCCATGCATAGCTAAGGTGCTCTCTGGAGAGGGTCTGCTTCCAAAGGGTAGACCCTGGCCCTATTTGCCTTCATCTCATGTGCAACCAAGGTGCTCTGGGGAGGGTCTACTTCCAACAGGTAGACCCTAGCCCCGCTTGCCTTTGGCTCGTGCGCAGCTAAGATATTTTCCGGGAGGGGTCTTATCGCCCAACTCTTTTCCCATCCTGCAAGTATTCCTTGAGGGCTGGTGGCAAGTTTTCGTCGCGCGGCCTCTTGCCCTTCGTACATCCTCTCGGGGTCATCGATGAGCGACGTGATCCCCGTTGTACGATTCTTGATAAGGTCGGCTGGCAAGTTTTAGTTGCGTAGCTCATTCTTCTTCGTATGTTCTCGGGCTATCGGCAAGCATTTTATTACACGATGTGATTCCCATAGTATGATTGTTTTCGAGGTCTGCTGGCAAGTTTTTGGTTAAACAGCTCATTCCTCTTTGTACGTTTTCTCAGGCCATCGGCAAGTATTTTATTGCACGATATGATTCCTATAGTACGATCATTTTTGAGGTCTGCTGGTAAGTTTTTTGGTCACGCAGCTCTTTCTTCTTCGTATGTTTTCTCGGGTCGTCGACGAGCGACGTGATCTCCGCAGTACGATTGTTGATGAGGTCTGCTGATAAGCATTTTACTGCTCAGCTCTTTCCTCTTCATACATTTTATCAGGTCGTCAGCAAGCGACGTGATCCCTGCAGTACGATTTTTGATGAGATCTACTGGCAAGTATTTTACTACTCAGCTCTTTCCTCTTCGTATATTTTCTCAGGTCGTCAGCAAGCGACATGATCCCCGCAGTATGATTTTTGATAAGGTCTACTGGCAAGTATTTTACTGCTTAGCTCCTTCCTTTTCGTACATTTTCTCAAGTCGTCAGCAAGCGACGTGATCCCCGTAGTATGATTTTTGATGAGGTCTGCTGGCAAGCATTTTACTACTCAGCTCTTTCCTCTTCGTATGTTTTCTTAGGTCGTCGGAAAGTGACGTGATCCTCGCAGTACGATTTTTGATGAGATCTGTTGGCAAGCATTTTATTGCTTAACTCTTTCCTCTTTATACGTTTTCTCAGGTCATCGGCAAGCGACGTGATCCCCGCAGTACGATTTTTGATGAGTGAATAGTTCATAGGGTCCGATACTAGAGACAAATCCTTTTTCATAGCAATCCAAAGCATAAGTCCGTGTGGCAGAAAACCTAATCTGTTTTAGAATTAAGCTGTTCAATAATACAAGCATTTACATATATTTCACAACATTTACATATATCTCACATGTGGTACTTTTTTAAGTGCTGGACATTCCACATGTTTGGTAGGCTCTTTCCGGTCTTGAGTTCTTTCAGGACATATGCATTATTGTCAAGCGCCTTGATCACCTCATAGGGCCCGACCTAGTTAGAGTCTAGCTTCAAGAAATTCCCCGTTCTGACCTTCAAGACCCAATCCCCGGCGTTAAATCGACGTGCGCTAACTTTCTTTGCATAGTAAGGCCTGGCCTGCTGATGGTACGAGGCCAGGTGGACTAGGGCCATGCCTCTTGTTTCTTCTAGGAGGTATGTGTTGCGGCTTAGCTACTATTCGTTCAGTGAGGCATCTCTTACCACTTCGGAGCGAAAGATCGGGAGGCCAATCTTGGTCGGGATCACAGCCTCTGATCCATAGACCATGGCGAATTGTGTTCTTCCTGTTGACCTCCGCTCCGTGGTTTGATGGGCCCACACAATGGCCGGTAACTCTTTTAACCACCTGCCTTTAGTCTCCTACAAGTTCTTTTTAATATTGCTAAATATGGCCTTGTTCGTTGTCTTTGCTTGGCCGTTCCCCTGTGGGTAGTTTACAGATGAGAAACTGAGCCTTATATTATACAACTCACATAGTTCCTTAAGCTTAGCATTCTGGAACTACGCGCCATGATCAGCGTATATCTCTTTTGGTATTCCATATCGACAGATTATGTTTTTCTAAATGAAGTTAATTGTGCATGCCTTATTAACTGTCGCGTAGGCTTCAGCCTCTACCCATTTGGTGAAATAATCGGTGGCCAGAAAGATGTACCTTCTTCCCCTTAGACTTCTGGGGAGCTCTCTGATGATGTCCAGGCCCCATTTAGCGAACGGCCAAGGAGTTATGTTCGAATAGAGTTCCTCCGCAGGTTGGTGCTTCATGGGGATGAACCTCTGGCACTTGTCACACTTCTTGACAAATTGAGCTACCTCGGTCATCATGTATGGCCAGAAGTATCCAGCTGTCAAGACCTTGTGGGCGAGGCTACGTCCACCAAAGTGGTTGCCGCATGCTCCCTTATGGATTTCCTCCATTAGCTTCTACGCCTCAACGGGACCTACACACCTCAGCATTGGTCCCATCGTTGATCTCCTATACAGTCGTTCCCCCACCATCGAATATCTGGCAGTCTTCAGTCTGATCGACCTCGCTTCTTAGAGGTCCGCGGGCAGGTTCCCTAATGCCAAGAATTAGGAGATGGGTTTCATCCACCCCTCGTCTGCAGAGTCAGTTGCAAACACATGGTGTGCGGGGGTCTCCGAAGAGTCTCTCGTGTTCTCGCCCTCTAGTAGAATCTCTACGTGTCCGGTCGTCCCCCCGATCGACACGCTTTTAGCTAGCTCATGACCTTTTGGTTCATCTCCCTGGGTATTTGTTCGTTATTAAAACTGCTAAAGCGGGCTTTCGCCCCCATTATCCTAGAGAAGTACATGTGTAATCTCGGCTCTTTACTTCGAAGTCTCCCCTGACCTGACCCACAATCAGCTGCGAGTCGGTTTATACTGCGATGCTCTCTACTCCGAAGTGCAGAGCCAGCTCAAGGCCCTGCAGTAGCGCCTCGTACTTAGCCTCAATGTTCATTGCCTGGAAACTGAGCCTCAAAGCTTTCTCTACCTTGAGTCTTGCTGGGGTCTACAGGACTATTCCGATACCTAACCCCGAGGCGTTCGTGGATCCGTCATTGTAGAGGGTCCAGGCTGAAGGGATGTGAGGCGGAGTTGTCTGAAGCGGGTCGTGTGGCTCGCCAAAGGATTGGATTTCCACTAGGAAATCCATCATGACTTGCCCTTTCTTCGCCACTCGAGGCCGATGCTCGATGTCGTATATCCCTAGTTCGATGGCCCACTTGGTTAGTCGTCTTGATAAGTTCGGTTTGGCTAAGATTTGCCGGATGGGGAAATCTATATACACCATAACCGAGTGTGCCTCGAAGTATTGCCTGAGTCTTTTCTTAGCGTTGAACATAGCCAGGACCAGTTTCTCTGCTATACTATATTGCGTCTCGGTGTCCAGGAGCATGCGGCTTGTGTAAAACACCGATTTCTGCTTGCTATCTTCCTTGATGAATAGTACAGCGTTGATCGCTACTTCGAACACTGCCAAATAAGCGTATAGGTACTGCCCCTCTGCCGAGGAAGCCAGAATAGGCAAATGACTTAAGTATAGCTTGAGCTCTGCTAGTACCTTGTCCTGCTCCTCACCCAGATGACAGTGGAGCTTCTCTTTATGCACTGGAAGAAAGGCTTACATCGATCAAACATCTTCGAAACAAATTGGCTGAGAGCAGCTGTCTTCCCAGTTAGGTGCTGGACCTCCCGAATGGTTGAAGATCTTTGCATATCTGCGATTGAAGACAATTGGGTTAGGCTGGCCTCAATGCCCCTTCTGCTCACGATGTGCCCCAGGAACTGGCCGGAGGACACCCTGAACGCACATTTCTTAGGGTTCAAACGCATCCAGTATCGCCTCAGAATCTAGAAACATTCGTCTAGATGTCCCAGATGGCCCGAAGCTTTTTTTGCCCTTCACGACCATGTCATCGATGTAGACTTCCATATTCTTCTCTAGTAGCTCGGCGAACATTTTGTTCATGAGTCTCTGGTAGGTCGCCCCTGTATTCTTCAAGCCAAAAGGCATGCGTCGGTAATAGTACAGACCTCGTTCTATAATAAATGTCGCGTGGATCTGGTTGTATCCAGAGTAGGCATCTAGGAAGCTCATCCTGTCGAATCCAGCCATCGCATCGATTATTTGGTCGATCCTTGGCAGGGGAAGCTGTCCTTCAGGCAGGCCTTGTTCAGGTTAGTGAAGTCTATACAAGTACAGTCATCGCCATTTTTCTTCTTTACCACCATCGGGTTGGAGACGCAGCACGGGTATACGCATTCTATGATCAGGCCGTTCTCTAGTAGTGTCTCTACCTCCTTGTTAATTACCCTGTTTTTCTCTGGCGTGAACCTTCGGGGCCTCTGCCTGACCAGAGGGAAATTGTGGTCTATATTTAACCGATGGCAGGCATGTGCGAGGTCTATCCTGGGCATGTCGTCATGGGACCACGCGAAGACATCTCTATTCTGCTTAAGGAACCCCAACAAATCACTCCTTTCTTCCTCGAGCAACAGGGCCCCGATTAAGACTACCTTCGCCGGCTCTACTTCTTTCAAAGGGACCACCACCAGCTCCTCAATCGTGGATTCTGGCCCGTTAGACTCCTCTTCGATCCGCTTCATGTATGCTGGCAGGTGGACCTTTGATTACTCTCTGTCCCCCATTGAGGCTTTCACGCTCGTATCGGCTCCTCTCAGGGCGGTTGAAAAATATTTCCTCGCGGAGGCTTGGTCTCCTTTGATGTCTATCGTATAAGTACCATCTTTTGATAGATATCTTAAGACCTGGTGGAGGGTAGAGGTGACTCCATGCATGGCATGGATCCACCCTCTCCCCATGATGATATTGAAGGAGGACTGGCAGTCGATGACGACGAAGTCCACGTCCAAGCATATCTTCGCCGTGCAAAACTTCAGGGTCACAACTCCCAAAGGGCTGACTTTAGTACTGTTGAAGGCGAATAGTGACAGATAGGTTGGCCTGAGTGCATTTTAATCCAGGCCCATGCTCTCAAATATGCTGAGGAACAGGACGTCGATGCTATTCCCGCCGTCGACCAGGACCCTTTCGACCAACGCGGAGTCGATCTGTAGCTTAATCACCAAAGGGTCATCATGGGGTAGATGCACCGTGGACAAGTCTTACTGGGTGAAAGCAATAGGGGTGGCTGAGGCGTAGCTTTCTCCCATCACCAGGTGGTTCACGGAGTGGCCCATCCCCCTCCGCACTTGAATACCCCTTCCGACCTTGCCTAGACGTCTGCCATATCATATGGCAAGTTCAAAAGTAGATGACCTGATAGCATCGATCCTGACTACAGGCCCCTAATGAATGAGCTTGCGGCTTGGACTGAGTCGGCGTTGTGCACTAGGGACATCACCTCCAAGAAATGCGATAAGTATTCTCTCGAAGACTCATTCGGGTTTGTTCCAACCGGTCAAGGTCTCGCATGGTTTTCTGCTACCTCTATATTCCCGCGTATTACTTTAAGAAAAGTTTGCAGAAATCTTCAAACCCGTTTATGAACTTCTCTGGGACTTGCCTGAACCATAACAGGGTCGGCTCCGCCAGGGTTGTGGAGAAGACTCTGCAAGTTATAGCCTCGTCCCTGGTCTCCAAGGCCATCTTCTACTAAAAGTGGTATATGTGATCAAGGGGGTCAGTCTTTCCCTCGAATGGTCTGAAGGTCAGAGTTGTGAAGTCTTTCGGCTTAGGCTCCAACTAGATCCAATCGGTGAAGGTCGTCTGGCTGATCCCTTGCACAGTTTGCTCTATCAGATTATCGGGAGTCTGGCTGTGATGGTCCCCGAGCCTCTTACTCAGCTCTGCCATTATTTCTTGTTTCCAGTTGGGAAGCACATCTTCTGGGCTTTCTTGATGTCTTCGGTCCACCACTGCTCCACCTCAAAAAAGCCTTGTCTGGCTTTATCGCTCCCCTTGCATCCGTGATCTGGATAGGGCGGGAACTTCCCTCGGTGGTTAGGCCACAGGCTCTTGTTGGACCTCTTCGTCAAAGTCTTCCTTTCGCCCGCTCCTAACTTCGCTTGCCAGCAGCCCTTCGAGGCAAGCATTATCTCTGCGTACTTCCGCGACTTCATTTTTTAAACCCAGGACGGCCTAATGGGCCATCTCTACCTTCCGGTTTGCTTCTGCTAGGGCAGCAAGCATTTGGTCTAGCTTTTATTCCAGACTCGGTCGTGCTTCCTGGGAGCTCCCTTCAGCGTCAGATCGTGTACTTCTGGTTGTCATTCTTGATGGTGCTACCATTCGACATTGCATGGCCTTTTGTTCAGGGAGAGCGCGGTCGTGAGACTCCTATTCTTTCTCTCACGCTCAATAATTTCCCATAGACGGCAACAAACTGTTAGGGCGATTCTTACCAGCTGTCCACGTGTCTCTGAACTGCTGACGTTGTATTTTCCAACTGTTCAATCCTTGCTATCCCGCTTTTTACTTCAAGTCGGGTCGAAAAGGCGGGGGTGGCCACCTACAAAGACTCTCCAATGCTTAAGTCAGTTGTTTATCCCTGAGGCTGAGAAGCAAATATTTAGTTTTTCTTTTTATATGTCTATCTTAATCTCTCTCTTTTTTGAGGGGGAAGCAAGGCTTATATACATAATCCTGGAACTGGGAGCTTTTTCCAGCTCTCAATCCCAGGATTGAATACTTTTTCTCATCATGACTTACTCTAAAGATCACGGGCCGTGATTACCGTGATTTCCCTTGTATCGTCGTGGCCTGCTTTTCGCCGTCCCTTAGGACTCGGACCTGTCGGGGGCGAGACTTTGACAAACCGCCATTCTGTCAGGGCGGTTTGCCCAATGTGCGCACCTACCCAAGATCGCATTAAATGCCTTGTCTGGGTCTGGAGCAGCGCATTACCTCCTGTGGTCTTTTGACGGAAGACCCTCTAGGCTTCTGACCCTTAACTATCGAGGCAAGAACTAGATTGGGCCGAATCGTCCAAGGTCTGGGATGGATTCGGCCCTGGCCTCGAACAGCCCATGGGCCCATGTTGTATCACGTGTGACTTGCATAGCTTTTAAATGGTTACTCTAAACACACATCGGATGACGTGCCCCCTTGTGACCTGCTCTGCCACTTAATCGGCCATGTGGTACGTGATTTAGAAATGGGTCCCACAGTGTCATCTTTTGGATGATTAGTGGATCAAGTTGTTCTTTTCTTTATGGCAGCCAAAAGCATACAAATTTGAATTCTATATATGCTTTAAAAAAATATATAAAGAAGGGACAAAGTACCGAATTGGTGAAAGTTTCCCATCCTCAATTCCAATTCCAAGTACGTTTCTTAATGGACAATGCTAATCCTTCTCATGCCAAAACAGCAAGGAAGGACTTAGAAAAATTTCTGTTATTTTGAGAGACCTAAAGTGGGCCAGGTTATGCATCTTACTGATAAAGGTATAGATGTCTCCTGTCACTTTGTTAGTGTATGGTTGTCCATTTTTTTCGCACATTTTGCTTTATATATTTATTTATTTCTCTATTAGAGCAATTCCAATCATACTCTAGAATAGAGTAAAAGGTGGATTTGGAGCAAAATTGAGTCTAACTGAGCACTGGTTTAAGCATTAAAAGAGAGTAGAATTATAGTCTTGTACCAGTTATAACGTGATACTGTAGTTATTTATTTATTTTTTGACAAATTTTCAAAAGTATTCTCATTTTAAAAGTGAATAAAAAAAAATTTGAAAGATTTTGGGTAAAAAACAGAGAATATTCTAATTCTCCTTTTTGATGTGATATTCAGAATAATAAATTAGAGATGAAAAAAAATATAGAATAAAAGTTACTCAATTTTAGAGTTTTGATTGCTCTAAAATAGAATTTTGAGTTAGAAATGGCTTAAAAATCGAGCAATTAATTTAGTTGAATAGGTTTAAAAAAAATTATAAAAATTAAGTAGAAAATAATGAAATGTTTTTTTTTCTGGTTTAGTGGGGGATACTAGAATCTAACGCTTCGAAAAATAAAAACTTCAAATTCGCAGTGTCTTAAACCAATATCTAAAGAACCTACTAAAATCTTAAATTATAGACCATGCAATTTCAATTTTGAAAATTAAGAATCCAGCACGAGTTTTTCTATTTTCTTTTCTTCCCATTAACCCATAAAATGGCATCCACACCAAAACACAAACATCTTGAATAATTGAAAAAATAAAGTAGTTTAAGTGTAAATATTTCCACAAAGCATAAAAAAAAAAAGGCTCCCACCTTTTGGAGGTTTGCAATCGCCAAAAAGAAAAACAGTGCAGTTTTATATTTTCCCACAAAAGAAATTATTCCATATTAATTTATAGCAAAGACGGGGGGAGAAGAAAACTCATGCGTTTTAAAAAGTAAGGCAAAGGTCACTATTCACCACTGTTGTGCGGTCTAAAATCCTAAGGTCGTATAAGGATTATATGCAACCTCCTCCGTAAGGATTATATGCGACCTCCTCCGTGAAGGTTATATGCGACCTCCTCCGAGCAGTTTGCCTTGTCAAACAGGAAACTTACAGGGAAAATGAAACCTACCGGGAAAAGGAAACTGAAGTATCATATTTGTGATCAAGTAGTTGTTTGTTTTGAATAGTTATCCAATTATATTGTTACTTAATTTATGTTACCCAATTGTATAGTTACCCGTTTATACAATTAGGATCCTAAAGACATAAGGATCCTAGGGACATAAGGTTACCTTTATCTATATAAAGGGGACTCTATGTTCCGAAGGAGAATACAAGTCACAAAGAAATCAAGTCAGAGCAAATTCAAGTTTAGAGTATTCCAAGCTTTGGGTAGTCTAAGTCTTTAATATTCTTCAATAGCTTTTCAGTCTTTCCAATTTCCAGACAAGATTGTAACCTTGAATGTTCATTATTATTCATAAAATAGTGAGAAAACAGTGGACGTAGGCTCATCTTTTTTGGGGCTGAACCACTATAAATCCNAAATTTCAAATTATCCTGACTTTTCGGATAGATTTAAATCCCGCGCGATCCTTAGCCTTCAAATTTAAAATTCGAATCCTCTGATCTACGGCTGCGATCTAACGGTGGTCAAGTTATATAAATATCAGAAATCATCTGTCTCTCTCGTTTTACTCAGAACTCCAGAAAAAATTCAAGAACCCTAACGCCGTTCTCCCAGATCACTCCAATTGCTGCTGCTTCTTCATCACTGTTCCGAATTGACTCTACTCAATCTCTTGAAGAAAGGTCAGTATCTTCTCTTATTTCTATCATTATTGAAAACAACAATCTGGGAATAAACTTATTTCACCGAAGTGAAATAAGAAATTTATTCCTTTCTTTTTTCTTCAGTCCGTAGAGTAGATTTGCAAGAAATGGTCCTACGAAGAGAATCTCTAGGGTCTGATACCCTAATTTATTCTTTCTGAACTGACGGTTCATCTACTGATGAACTGCTCGAACACTTCTGACGAGCTGCTCGAGCACTTCTGATGAACTGCTCGAACACTTCTGATGAACTGCTCGAATACTTTCTGATGAACTTTGTAGATAAACCTGTCTGTTTAATGTAACCTTAGGATAAATATCCAGTATAATGGAAATCCTTAATATCTGAATCCCTGCATATTTCTTTTCAGATGTCTAGTAGTGAAGAACTTTTTAGGGAAGGAAATGCTTTTTCTGGGGAATCCGGCTCAAGTGTTAGTACTATTAACCTTGAGGATTACCCCGAGTCTGAACCCGAGATAGAAATAACCGGGGTAAGACAGAATAGTCCCCGAATAGGCGATCTTCCCCGGGATCAGTGGCCTAAACATATTAGGGATGCTCCGACATTTTTTTCCGGCTACCCATACGTAGAGGGAAACTGGTCTTGTATAAACGTCCGAACGAGTTGCACGTCGAACAAACTTAGAAAAATTGCGAGCAGCTACAAGATCGCTATCCCTCTGCGTCTTCCAATGGAGTTCAACCGCCCTCATACACCACCTCGCGGACTTGCTTCCTTTTCTGAGGCGGTTCTTAAGTGCGGCGTGCATCTGCCTCTCCATCCGTATATAAAGTCAATAATAGATTACTATGGGGTCGTCCCCTTTCAATTAACCCCTAATACTTATAGGTATATAGTAGGCTTGTACATTTTATATCATAAATTAGGCTTAGAACCCCCTTCTCCCGAGGAATTCGCTTGGTTCTACCAAGTGAAGTCAAATCCGTCGGACTTTGGCTTCTTCTATGCGAGCAAGTGGTCGAATCAAGCCATTAAAACGATCTACGGGGTTCGCAACAACATGGGAAAATGGAAAAATCTATTTTTCCATTTTGACTATGCAGCCAATGGCTTCTTCCAAAACTCCGGTAGGTAGTCTTCTAACTTGCTGTCTTGTTTGTTTTAACTATTCTTTGCACTGATCGCATTTTCAATGTCATCGCAGATAACAGGGATCGACCAGGACTTTCAAGTGACCAGCTCGCAAGAGTATATGCAATCAATGAGCTTCCAGTTGAATAATTTAACTGGAAGGTTCTAGGCACAACAAAGAACCTGGTCGCTTGTGGCTTGATTCCAAAGGGTGCTGCATTCCCAGACCCACCGGTTATCTCCTCCAGACCGGCGAGCTCGAAGAAGAAGCCCAAGAAGCCTGACTTGGGTGCCTCGTCATCTAGAATAAGAAAAAGGAAGGCACCAACCACACCACCTCGCTCAGAGCCCTCGTCTCCAGAGGCCGTGTCCCCACCAGCTCCTCGACCAGCTCCACAGGAAGAAGGTAATTGCACGCTCACTCTGAATATCTTTACACTTTGTTTCTTCGCTTATTAACACATTCTGTTTGTACAGAGATGGTTATTGGAAGCGGTCTGCGAGCTCCTCCATCAACTCTCGGGTCAAGGGCAAAACCCAAAACACCCGAGAGTACGCCGCCATCAAAAGGGAAGGAGAAGGCCGACTGCTCGAAAAAGAGAAAAGTCGTCTTCGAGGATGTCCCTGCGAGCTCGCCACCTCCACCACCTCAGCCAGCGAGCACCTCAGCGCCTCCTACCGAGGCTGCTACCTCCTCCGAACCGAACCTGGTGGATAAGGGCGACGAATTGTTCGCACTCCTAAGCCAACTACCAGAGAAGGCTGGTATGAGCGCAGCCTTCATCGACCGTTTCACATCTGAAGAAGGCTGGGAGCGAATGAAGCGACGTTCCGCCAAGGTCGCNCTTTACACTTTGTTTCTTCGCTTATTAACACATTCTGTTTGTACAGAGATGGTTATTGGAAGCGGTCTGCGAGCTCCTCCATCAACTCTCGGGTCAAGGGCAAAACTCAAAACACCCGAGAGTACGCCGCCATCAAAAGGGAAGGAGAAGGCCGACTGCTCGAAAAAGAGAAAAGTCGTCTTCGAGGATGTCCCTGCGAGCTCGCCCCCTCCACCACCTCAGCCAGCGAGCACCTCAGCGCCTCCTACCGAGGCTGCTACCTCCTCCGAACCGAACCTGGTGGATAAGGGCGACGAATTGTTCGCACTCCTAAGCCAACTACCAGAGAAGGCTGGTATGAGCGCAGCCTTCATCGACCGTTTCACATCCGAAGAAGGCTGGGAGCGAATGAAGCGACGTTCCGCCAAGGTCGCCTTCGGATCAGCGATGAGGATGCTGGCTAATGTAAGCTTCTGAATTCTAACTTGTTGGCTCAGAGATTTTTCATGACACTAACTCTCTCCCTTTTTTTTTTTTAGACTGCGGCTGCTGCTGTCCTGATGCATGATCCAGTTCTCGAAGGCTTAGAGAAAGCTGAGAAGCTCGACGAAATTACTCAAGCATTCGAGAACTCGGAGAAGGCTTGGGAGGAAGAGAGAGCGAACTTCCTATTAGAGAAGCAGCAGATGCTCGAGGACCTGAGCAAGGAGAGGCTTGCCAAGGAAAACTCCGAGGATAAAGTCAGAGAGCTCGAGAAGGTCGTTTCCGAGTATCCGGACCGTATGAGAGAAGTGACCAGCGAGGCGGTTCACAATGCCATCGAAGAGTTCAAAGTGACCGAGGTCAAAGAACTTGAAGATAAGGCTAGTGATATCGCCTCGTCGACCATCATCTACAATATATTCTGCGAGCATCCGGACTTTGACTTCTCCATCCTTGGCGAGGACGTGGTCGAGCTTGTGCAGAGCTTGAAGGAGGATACAGACAAAACAGGCGACGATGGTGCGAGCCCTTCCTCGTGAAGTCTTGTTTTTTTTTTTTTATATAGACAATGCGGGCTTCGTCCCTTCTGTATTAATGACCACCTGTTCAATAAAGTTTTTCCTTATTCGCACGCTCCCGAAATTTTTCCATATATGCTTCTACAAAATAGCAATAAGAGACGATAGTAATTTTAACCAAGTAGTCGACCACAAGTGATCGATCAGTACGCTTTTAGCGATTTAAATCAGACTAACTTAAAACGAATTTTAAGCGTTAGGATGGGTTAGGTCGCTTAAGAAAACGGTTAATACGAGTGATGCAAACTCTAACCGGATTTCAAAAGTTCCATGTCAAAATAGATGATAGCAATATATCACTTCGAACAATGAACGTTATGCTTAGTTACTTTTTTGTTCGAGGAGGGAAATTGCATAGATACGACATGCTGAGGCATGAAGCGAGGATAAAATCCTAGGATTTTAAGGAGATTCAGATACGTCGATGAAGTGATCTGAGGCTTAGATACTTCGACGATCTAAAACCCTGTCTCCTCTAAATGGACGTTTGCATAGTCTCTTAGGGAACAAGTAGGAGATAGCTCTATCTGATCCTACTGCCCCCCGAGTTTTATGGTGTCCGAGAACTGCCATAAAACTATAAATGAATGACGATTGACGAATGACGAACCAACGAATGATGATATCTACGAATGACGAACCCACAAATGACGATCTACGAATGACGAAAATCATTGATGATAACGGCGAAGCTGTTCAGCATTCTAGGCATGCTCGATCTTTTGTCCACCGATGCGAGCTAAATGATATGTTCCAGGTCGAATGACATCATTAATGACATAAGGTCCTTCCCAAGAGGGACCAAATACACCAGCGCCATGCTCTTTATTATTGGGTAGGACACGTCGAAGGACGAGATCCCCAACTTCAAAACGTCGACCCTTTACTCTGGAATTATAATATCAAGCAGTTCGCCGTTGGTATGATGCAATTCGAAGCTGAGATTGTTCACGCCGTTCTTCTAAAAGATCGAGTTCAACTCTCAGCAACACATCATTCTG
>JXTB01000614.1:86941-220643 GCA_002914805.1 Parasponia andersonii | reverse complement strand
ATTCTTCAATAGCTTTTGAGTATTGTAACCTTGAATATTCATCATTATAGTGAGAAAACAGTGGACGTAGGCTCATCTTTTTCGGGGCTGAACCACTATAAATCCCTCTCTTCTTATTTGCTTTGATTATTTACTTCAATTTACACAAGCCACATCTCTTGATTATTCATAAATTTATTGTTGATAAAACCTCCATCAACACATGGATAAGATTCATATAGACTGAAAAATCAAAATCCTATATAGATGAAAAACCCGGGAATATCGTAGAAACTATTGGATGCCAGAATGTTTCAAAAATATATGTAGCTAAATAAATTAGACTAGGGAACTCACCCTGTTAATTTCTGTAGCATCATCTGATAGATTCATACCAGATTCAGAAAGTTAAGCCCCTACCATTTGATTTCCCTGTACATTGATTCTATGAAAACAAGTCGGTAATAAAAAATGACCTTGTACAATGGGATCAAGAATCCAGGCTTGCAAGGGGAAGAGTATGATCTATGGACTATTGAGAACATTAAAGAAGCTTTTATTGAGCATGTCGTCAAATATTGCAAGAAGAAAAACTTAGGAGTTACAAGAATTAATGATTAAACCAAACGATGTGAAGCAATTTTTTTCCCCCCTATTCCTCTAGGATATAGCAAAATTTAGAAGAGAAATCATTGTGTAGTTCGTCAACACATAAACAGAATATATAATATACATATAAATATATATATTTATTTATCCTCTCTCTATATACTCTGATATGTTAAAGGGAGGGAATTAGAGGAGAAGAAAACTCGGGCACCCTAGACACTTTGCCTCACATGAAGTTGAACATTGCAAGTTAACATTCCTCTGTTACAAAAAATGCGAATGTGACAGGAGTAACACCAGTAAGAGAGTCATCAAAAGTACATGCTACAAGCAAAAAAAAATCTCCATATACATACATCAGACAGGTTATATAATTGAGCATTTAGATACAAGCACAATTGATTACCAAAAAAAAAAAAAAAGATACACACACCAATAGAGTCTTCAAAACTGTAAAATAATCTATCAAATTCGTCAATCCAATCCAATCCAACTGTGGATAACCCATTTTATGTGAATTAGATTGTGTCGTATTGAAATTCTTTAAAATCTGCACTTAATTTTATACACAGAAAAATTGTCTATATTTTCAATTAATACGTTTATTATAATTTCCACTTGTTTTTTTTATTTGTTTATTTCTTATTAAAAAAAAAGAGCCAGAAAAACCAACAATTATGGGGTTTGGGACCATGGGCGGTATCCCTTTTACTTCTTTTTTTCTTTTCTTGATAAAATTTGCTTTTATTTAAAAAAGAGGACAAAACCTTTCAGGTTTTGAATTAAAACTTATCTTAATTTTTTGGGCTGGATGAGCATGATTATGAACGAGTCCATGAGATTATATCTCATGTCATTGATATTTACAAGAAAAAAGTAGAAAGGAAAGCCAAACTTCAACTATATACAGATATACAAGGCAAATCTCACCTTGACCTCTAACTTGGATAATTCAGCATCATCAACAATTTGAGTATCATGTTGATCACTGATTTCTTCATTACCTTCTCTGTTTGAAGATTTACTATTGTTGCCTTGATGAACCCATATTTCATCCTTCTTGAACTTCTCATTCATCACCATGAAATCAAAATATCAAGTGAATTCTGTCACCGGACGTGAACTCTACACAGACAAAGCTCAATTTTCAGACCTTCCAAACCCTTCAGCTTCGCAACTCCCCAGAGTAGCCAGCAAAATCATATACTAAAATCAAAGTACAAAAAACTGAAACTCACCCCAGTTCACTTTTCGACCATGTAGACTTTGAAAAGGAGCTCCATTTGACTGTGGGAGGGAAAGAGAGCAAATGTTAGGGAACTCGTCGTGACTGGACACATGAGGTAGGTTAAGTTAAAGAAGTCCAACTAATTATATATATATATATATAAAGGTTACGTTTATAAGAACATAACAGACTTCATATTATAATGATCAGAGGGGAAACAAAAGTAAAAAGGATTAATGAACTTGAACACTAATAAGAATCTATGGTGGCTTAACAACCTCCTTTTAACACTGCTAAAATAATTTCTATGAACCTGTTGATCTTCCCATTTCTCCCAAACACACGAAGAAAATTTTCCTCATAATTCTATAACACCATGCTGTTCCACACGAAAACAAAAATATTAAGAAAAGAACAAAGTACAAATAACCTTTTGATCAACCAGCTCGTGCAGGTGTGGGTAGTGGCAATATTGGTGGCTGAGCTTCGGCCAAAACCAGCACCAAGACTTCTGAAGATGATGCTTGTACTTGAACAACCTCCACATCCTTATGAACAGTTTGTGATGGTTGAGGTGAAGAAACTGCAGCAGGACGAGACTGTAACAGCTGACCAGGAGTAACCAGGGAAGGCACTGGTGCCTCTGTGCGGACATAACTGCATGGTCCAACAATGGAGGAAGTACATTGAGAAACAGTTTAGTATGGCAAACTTTGACCAGAAATTGGATTAGGCTGGTTAGATATTGGTGTAGAATGGTACTTATATCTGAGCTAGTGGTCGAAGGAGACAGATATGACAAGCTAGCACTAAAGGTGGAAGCAGAAATCGAAAAATTTGGTGCCTGGTTAGACACTGAACTCAATAATGTCTCAGAAGCTAATGAACTTGGAGACACTGCAGGCAGAGGTGATGGCAACATTGATAGTGTAACAGTAGAGGTTAAACTAGAGGAACTAGTACTAGCAGCAGAAAGAAAAGGACAAGGAACCTCAGGCAAGTTTAGAGCTTTGTTTTGTACAGGAAGATTCAAATTGGGGTAGGAAAGGAAGAAGGCGTTGATAGGCGCACTAAAGACTGTTGGTGCATACAAGGAAGCCCAGTTGCAGGGCCATAATATTGAGTTAGCTGGGTGAGAATAGTGAGACACTGCAAAATAAGTTCAAAATTTGCAGAACCAAGAAAACAAGTGTTTTCTTCTTTATTTTCTAAATTAGTAATTGTCAGTCAAAAAATCCATTCCCTATCTGCCATACCTTAATAATAGCTGGATCATCGTTAATTGATGGTGTAGGCTGCGCAAGTGGAGAACATTTAACCAGCAAAACCTGCCAACAAAAAAAGTATAATGTTGAACGATTTCCTCACTTGCATAAAGCATATAGACAGAAAAAAGCGGTAAAAATGATCAAGAATGTTCTGCAGTTTGATATATTTTCTTGTCCGAAGATCATCAAAAGCAAAAACCATCTTAAAAGCAATAACATATGACCATCATAATACAGTTCACCAAGGATTCCTATCATCAGCTTCCACTAATATGGTCATCAAGAATACCATGCGGTTATCGTTTAGGGAACTATCAAATCTTAGGTTTAATTTTCACCAAATAATGTCAAGTGTCAACAAAAGCTGGTCATGTCTTTACAAATACCAAAATGTAGCAATTAAAATAAAGTAAAAGGTCAAAATACCAAAGATCAGTTACAGGTAATTTGAGTAATTTCATAAAATTAATTAAATATACAAGACCTCTTAATCTGAGTAATTTCATAAAATTAATTAAATATACAAGAGAAAATACAAAAACAGGTAATGGCTTCATTAGAAATATTAGAAAAGAGCAAAAGATCCGTCAAGTGTTAAACTTCAATCAAGGAACAGTACGTTCAGTCTTGTACTCTTACATATCTGTGTCTAAAATACCTTGATGTCACTTCCACAGAAGAGTATATATTCGTAAACTTTATCGCTTGAAAGAATTTGGGGACCATCCTTTTTCCTTCGTTCTGTTCCTAAGATCATAAAGCCACGTAGAAGAAGCAAATTATAAGACAATATAAATATACACCATAAGGAAACAAATCACGAGACTAAACAATTTGCGAGTGCACTATCAAGTACTGATTCATAATAAGTATACTGCATTAAACCAAAGCAAGAACTGAATTTCTAGAAGCATACACAACAAGAAACACATTCTGTCATACGCACAAGAGTAATTCAAATAGAAACCCATTACACATTCTTATTGAACTCATCCAATTCGATCTCTTTTTGTTTGAGAATCCTCTCATTTTCATTTGACTTCTCCTCTCGCTCATTAATGGTCCTCCAACCTTTGCATAGCCTCTCTTCCCTTTTGTGGGGTCTCCTCTGACCTCTCCCTCTCTCGCAAGTCACATGATGTTTACAGAAAGTTCCCTACCGTTATTCTATCCTAAGGCTAAGAGCGATTAGAATAAATGAAATTTCATATGAAATCCCTCCCATGTTCTAGAACAGGTCAGAAATGTGTTATGACAGAAAGGAACGGGTCTGCTGCTCTGGTACTCTCCCATTGACCTTGCCAAGCATAGCTTTATCAGCTTACAAATTCTTCTCTACCTCCAAAGATTTATCTTCAATTACAATTAACAGTAAACTTGCTTCAGTCAACTTTGACAGAGATATGCTAGCCTGAGCCTGCTATTCATGCATCTCAAGCAAAGCCTTTCTCAAGCCGTAGCAAGAAAAACACAAATATATACAAGTATCTATAATACCAGCACTTATAAATATATGACATAAATAATAAAACCATGCGTGACGACACATTCTACAAATAATATAATAAACTACCCCATAGTTCTGTATACGAATGCTATAGAAGTAAAATAACAACCAGAGATAAATACCAGACGCCTCAAATAGAGAGGATTCTTTGCATGGAAGCAACTCTGCAAAGACCTCATGAGAGGGGGAATCCTTGTCCAAGCACTGACTCCCTCAAAATACAAGAACAAAGACAGAGAATGGTATCATCAAAGTTTCTTGGATATAAAAATCAACACAGCACAGACCTAACGGATGCCAGTTGTCGAACCAAAGAAATGTACCTTCTTTCATTACCCACTTTGGACCTGATTAAAGCTCTCATAGTGTCCCTCAAGTTCAGCAATTTCCTCCAACTCCAGGAGGAACAGTCATTGGGAATGGGGATGCCCCACGCTCTCCTACCTTTCACACAGCCAGTAGGCCATGATAGCAAAGCTTGCAATATAAGTCAAATATGAACTATTCTTCCTCAACAAGTACTCGGTTTATAACAAGTAACAACCTTTAAAAAGTTTACATTCACCTTGTAGTCGGATTTGGGTCGAATAATTACAACCATTGTAGGCAACGGAAAATTTCTTAACAGACATCTAAGAAAAAGGAAACAAAAACGAACTTAAATATAGGAAATATCAAACGAGAGTCGCAGGGAAGAATGTAAGCAGATGATAAGAAACTACAATAGTACCATCCATGCAATTAACATTGTATTCTTTAATCTAAGATCATCACTAGACAGCAACAAAGTGTGGACTACCAAAAATACATAACAAATTGGTTCGCATGCACAGAGAAAACACACCACTTTTCAACTTAGATTTACTAGTATTACTTTTAAGTGAGACTATGAGAGTTTAATGTTTTGGCACAGAGAGAAAATACTAATAAATGATAGTTCAAAATATCAATTAAAAGTGAATACAACGAATAAGAAGTTCAAAACACAATTCACTCACATATAGCATTTTTCGCTAATTTTATGCAACAAGCAACAACAGTTTCCTCACCTCATTTTTGAAATCCTCCTCATCAAGCTAATACAAGTAGGATACTTATTTTGCACTTAAAGAGTTTAAGTTTCTAATTGAGTTACCTTTAATTTTCTTTGATTTCTAAAAAACAAAATATCAAACTTAGCTTCGTTTTCTTTAACACTCCAGTATGTATATATTATGTATATGCATATATGATTGATTCTAGCTGTAAAGAAGTAAACAATGCACCCCCCCATAAACTACAAGTAGCAAGCCCTAGAAGCAGTGAACAAACACAGACAAACATTCAACTTGATTGGCAAGACCTTGGTCCCATTAAAACAAGAATACATATCACTTTTAGATAATTCTCAATCCAAATTTATCCCCCGAGCTAAAATAACAATAAATAAAAATAAATACAATTAAAGGATATTCATCACTAAGTCATAACTATATGGGCCACATGTTTCCTATCTAGACTGAAACCAAATTATTCAAACATGAAGTAGCACATGTTTCCTATCTTCCTCCATATGTTTCGGGGAAACGAAGGCGACGTACGGCATTTGAAGTCAGATACTATTATTAAGGGAAACGGGAAACTAGGCAGGGGCGGGCGGGCTTGGACGGGGTTGGGGTCGGGGTCGGGGTCGGGGCAGGGCGAATTGTTGGGCTTCTTTTCGGACAACTTTAGAGGAAATTTGATTTTTTTTTTAGATAATATTTTGATCTCGGTTTTTTAAATTGTTTGAAAAATCTGAGACTTTAATTAGAAAAATATTATTTTTTAAAATATTTAGAACAATATCACTTTTTTTTTTCTTAATGAGATATTTAAGTATCTCACATAACTAGATTAGTTTGATTACTTCGGTAGATTACCTTGAGTACCATTCAAAAATACTAATTTTTAAGAAAAAAGTGGTACTTTTCTAAATATTATTACTAGTATTATTTTTCCAAAACAAATTAAAAGGTAGTATTTTCTAAATCATTCCAGAATTTTTCAAAAGATTCAGCCCATTCTGGATTTTCAATTTTTGGTTCTTTAGACCTAGAATTTTATAAGAAGCACTTGATTTTTAAGGTGATTTTTCAAAAAAATTGAAAAATCTCAGATTTTAAAATTGTTTGTAAAATCCCAAATTTTAATTAGAAAAATATCACTTTCAAAATTATTTTAAAAAAATACATATTTAATTGATGAGATACTTGAAGTAACCAATCAAGTTATCCAGTTATCTCAGTTTACTTAGATTGGTTCACCTAAATAACCTAACTAGTTCTCTCGAGTATTATTGAAAATAAAAACCAATTTCGAAGAAAAAGTTATATTTTTATAAATATTTATTAAAATTATTATTTTTTTAAAACACTTTTTAAAAGGTGATATTTTTCTAATCAATCCGGAAGTATTTAAAAGGTGGTATTTTTCTTAAACACTTCTTAAAAGATTTCAAAAATTTTGGCACATCCGAGATTTTCCTATTTTTGGTACTTTGGACTTAGAATTTTGTTAAAAGCCCAGAAATACACACAATGGATTTTTTTTGGGGTTTACATCCAAAAATAAAAAAGTATTACATAAATACGGTACTGGAAAATAGGTACCTTTCATACAAATGGTATTTTGAAAAGGTGATAGTAAAAGAACGGTGGCAGATGTTGTAAATAAAGGCATCTTCATTTAACATCAGTTATATAAAAAATAGGGGTTAAGCTTATTTTGAGCCCCTCAATTTAGAGCTTAATCCCATTTTGGCCCCCTAACATTTAAGATGACCCATTTTACTGCCCTGCTTTAGTAAAAATCTCATTAAAGCCTTTTCCATCACTTACTGAAAAAATTTGATAGAAATTGATCACATGTCTATCACGTGCCTGTTTAATATGTGCAAAGGGGTAATTTTAATAAATAGCCATTGAGATGTCAGAAAAGAGTTCATCTTTTCATGTAACAAGGAACTTAGGCGAAAAAAAAAATGACAACTCCGCTCGTTGATTTTTTCAGAAAGAAAAGCTTTTCTAATTTTCAGAAATGTTTCAATATGTTTTTGATTTGCATAGATCACAAGTTTACATCCAAAAAAATACAATCAAGAAAATTCATTTTTGAATCTTCCAATTTTTGAAGCTCTGATCACTGCAAAAGACAATAAAAGAAGAATTACAATGCTTTAAGTAGAAATATCCATAGCCCCAGTTCAAATCTCGAACTTTAAACCACACGAGTATATTAATTTTGAATCTTTAGCAAACTTGTGAAGCTAATCAAAAGTAAAACTGGTAGGTTCAAAGATTTTTTGGAAAAAAAAAAAAATGCTAGTAAATCCCCTAATACTAATTGCTTTAATGATTACAAGATTTGGGTCTTCTTTGTCACTTTTGGAACCAAAATCAAATAAAGTGCAATGTTTTTCTGATTGTGAACACACAGCTTGTAAAATCAATTGAACCAAAATCTTAAACTGGCTCAAAATGCAGAACACTACATCTTGATTTGTTAAGACTCAAATTGGGTTTTACCTGCAGACTTCATCAGAACTGTCACTCCTTGACAAAATCTGTTTTTAGATGAGGACACATTCTTTGACAAGTTTGGTATAGACTCTCCATCAGAGACAACAATGGTGACCTGCGCTTGATTGCTATCATTGAATTTAATCACCTGCTAATCCAAAACCATCGAATTGCTCTGCATGTCTAGATCATTAGGTCGATCATTGTCATTACTCGTCTCAAACCCCACCTAAAAAATTCTAGAGATGACGACGATTTTCGTTGGTTTCTAGAGATGAAGATTGGGAGAGCGCAGAATAGAGCGGGAGTAGAAATGCCATCAAAATGAATTTACCTCTTTGCCCATATTAGAGGCATGTGATCAACATATCATCAATTTCCATTTCTTTCTAAATAGTAAGTGACAGAAAGGGGTAAGTTGAGTCTTTTACATAGATCAAGGGAACTAAATGGGTCATTTCCAATGTTAGGAGCCAAAATCGGGGTTAAAATATATAAGTTTAACCCATAAAATAATGTGTTGCTTAAAGCTGCGCGCTAACCCCGTGGCAAATGCATTTGTTTTCTTGCTTGTCTTTTTATATTAACAATAGTCATATATTACGAGCTTGTAACATTAAAGGTTGGACGATTACTTATTTTATTCTTTCAAAATGGTCTTTAAAATGAATTTTGTATATTTTTTTTAGATATTTGTATGTATAGTCATTTCATATATTTTTAAAAAGAAATCATATATTATTTTTTTAGAATATTAAAAGTTGTACGATTGTTTTTTTTTTATTTTTTCAAAATGGTCTATTGGTCTTTAATAATTTCTTTCTTAAAAACCTCGTCTGATTATTTAGTGATTAGATAGAAATCCAAAAGTTTTTTTTTTTCTAAAAAAAAAAAATACCAGACGTCATATTACAAATTTTTATTTACTCAACTACATATATACTATTTCTTTTCTAATTTCTAATTCTATTCTTTACTTTCTTTTTTACCAACAAATGCTTCCATAAAAATGGTAATTCGATGAAACTTTTTGCTATTACTCACTAGCTATTATTATCTGGTAATGTTTATTATTTTGGCTACTTTTTAAAATATTTTTACCCCATTCAAATCTTAGGCTTTTAGATTGGGTTTGTTTTGATTTCTTTGTTGAGGATAATTAAGTCTATATATTTCTTGATCTTTTCTTTTCAATTTATGTTTAAACATAGTACATTTTAAAGTACAAAAGTTTATTTATCTTTCTGTTTATTCTTTTCTCCCCTAAGAAAAAAAGACAGAAAAACGTGCACTGTTCAAACAAAAGAAGTACATAAGTATCCTTATCACAAACTCTTTAAGATGTTACACACACACGCACACACACACATATGTATATATATATATATATTAAATTCTTGATGAGTTTATATTCTAGATATTATGTTTTTTCTTGTTATTATTATTTTTTTGGGTGTATTTAAATATCTTCCAAAACTGAACTAAATTATTATTATTACATGATATTTTTAGTAAATTGATATGTCTTTCCAACGAGAGATGGAATCCAGAAGTAATAATCCATTAGTGAATCCTGATATTGAAGTTAAAAAAACAAAACAAATAAGCTAGTGGTATTGAGTTGGAAGTGCACGATTACCAACACTACTTGGTCAAGCTGAACTTAAAAGTCCTACAAATACATTTACTGAAGAGATTCCAAGAAAGAAGAATCAATCAATTGTATGGAAATATTTCAAGATTCAAAAATTTGATAGGAGCAATAAAGGCCATTCGCAACCATTATCAAAAGAAATTAGGAGCAGAACCTAAGAATAGGACAACACACTTGTATGAGCACTTGAAGAGATGCCCTTTATGGAGACAAAGAGACATCAGGCAATCAATATTAAATCCTAGTAGGAAGAATGAGAGTGGAAAAGTTGTACTTGAGAGTTATAATTTTGACCCTGAAGTTTCGAGAGAAAAGTTAGGAAACATGATAATCCTGTACGAGTACCCTCTTTAAATAGTTGAGCACGAGGGGCTCAGAGTCTACTCAAATAGTCTTCAACTATTGTTTAAGGTGAGAGTCTCTCATAATACCATTAGAGCTGATATCCTCAGAAAATATGAACCTGAGAAGGAAAAGACAATGAAGTTGTTGGAAAATAATCGTAGTAGGATTTCCATTACTACCAACATGTGGATTGCCTCTAACGAAAAAAAAAAAAAAGACGATATATGACTGGGCATTGTATTGATAACTCCTGGAATTTATGAAGTCAAATTATGAGGTACCACATTTAATTTATTGTTGTCTTGCTTTTATTTTATATATTTTGGTGTAGATAATTAAAAATATGTTTCATTATTTTGTAATAATAAATTACTTATATGTATATATGTATGTCTAACGCCTTAGGTTTATCTATTTGCCATGCTCACACAATACTGAAACAATTTCTGAAGTATTGGTTGAGTGTTTATTTGATAATGTCGATTGTAAATTGTCCACTCTAACCGTAGATAATTGTACAACTAATGATGCTATTATTTCTCAAATGAAAGAGAAGTTACTCAAGAGTTCTCTCGTATTGGGTGGAAAATTATTTTACATGCATTGATGCGCACATATCTTGAACTTGATAGTGAAGGATGGGTTGTCCATATTTGATGCTAGTATCGAGAATATCAGCACTAGTGTAGCTTATTGGACAGCCACACCAAAGAGGTTGGGTATTCTCACTTGATTGCTTGACTAGGTGGAATTAGACATATTTAATACTTAGCACTGCATTCATTTACAAGGATTGTCTTGCTCGTTTGAAACTGCAAGAATCAGCCTATAAACCTTTGCCTCCTTTTTTAAGATTGGGTTTTGGCAAAAGATGTTTTCAAAAAATTAAAATTATTTTATCATGTGACAGAATTATTTTCTAGATCTAAATATCCCACAGCGAATATTTACTTTCCTAAGGCTTATGAAATTAAAATGTCAATTGATGAATGGTACACATCAAGTTGTGACTATATCAAGGAAATGACAAAAAGAATGAATAAGAAGTTTTTAAAGTATTGGGATGCAATTCATGGATTAATGGTTGTTGCAACTGTTTTAGATCCAAGGTGTAAGATGAAATTGATCGAATATTGTTTCCTTGGATTTATGGAACCGAGTCTTCATTACAAATTATTAGAGTTCGTAATATTACCTACGAATTGATGAAAGAGTATTAATTAACATTTAGTCAAGATGAACAAAGCTTTTCAAATGCTTTTGTTCAAGCTTCTCACAAAAATGTTGCTTATGATACATATATAGATCCTTTGCAAGACTATAAGTCAGAGCTAGATAAGAATTTGGAGGAGCCTATCTTACCAAGGAATTCTGAGTTCAACGTACTAGTATGGTAGAAGACAAAAGAAATCAAGTATCCTATTTTGCAAATGATTGCTAGAGATATTTAGGCCATTCCTATGACGATTGTTGCTTTTGAATCTACTTTCATTATTGGTGGTAGAGTTGTTGGTCCACATCGTAGTAGATTTCATCTAAAAACTATGGAACTCATGATTGAATTTTAAACGAAAAACAAGGTAAACATTCATACAACTTCTCTATTAAGGTTACTTCTCTTTTTTTTCTATTTTTTTTAAACCATTGTATGATTATTTTTATTCAACCTTTTACAAGGTGGACGCTCAAGTTTTTCACAAGATCAAGATCACTGTGGTGAAGAGGTAAACGATCTCAAATTTGTTGTTTATGCTTCTTGCTTAGTATAAAATGTTGAATTAAACTTCAAATTGCTTAATCTTTATTCTTTAGGATCCATGCAACAATGATTTGGACTAAGCGCTTAGAGCTGAAAGGAAATCAAGAGATCATGACTCAACATAGAGATCACATACTTTGTCAATTTAGTTGTTATGCTACTATGGTCAAAGACTTTTTATTTGCTTTGTATTTTGATTAATGAATTTTGGGACATATGTTCTTATATATTTAACTTTTAGAATTTGAGACTATATAGTACATTGTTTATATTTTGTGTTAAGTCAGTTACGAAAAACAAAATTTTTGTTACATAGTATCACTTTTTATTTTTTATATTTCATTCTCTTTATCATTATAATGGGTAACGGTTAACTATAGTTTTCTCCATTATCTTTTGGTTAATCCATGCACTATACACATCTCCAAAAAAGTAGATAATAGAGCGGGTATAGTATTGTGGTTAACATACGAGGATGGAGATAATAATTTAAAAACCATCTCCACCATTGCCATTCCTACCTCGCGGTATATACTTTCACCCTTGTGGACCAAGTACATGCTTCAAATCTTATATGCCATTTTTTTCAAAATATATTTAATAATTATTTTTTTTATATGTATATAATAATTATTTTGTTTTCTTTTTGATAGATTTTTTTATGGAATTTATTATTATTACTATTATTATTATTATTATAGAAAATAAGGAGCCATTATACGACCATTAATTTTCTTTGTTATCATAGGTAAGCAATCATTTCAACAAACTAAGAGTACTTTGTAAACTATCGTACCACTCAGCTCACATGTAACTAGTAACTAATCTAGTTATTGATCTTTAAGCTAGTAGCTAGTTACAATATTGGTGATTGGCAATGACCAATCATCAATATAGTTACTGATTTCCGGTTTCCATACAAGATCAATCTGATTAATAGTTACTCTAGTTACTAATTACTGATTTGTTACCAGTTGCTCTAATTAGAAATAACTAATCTGATTGTTAGTTATCGGTTATTAGTTATTAACTTCTCCAATTATTAGTTATCAGTCTTATTATGACTGAGTAATTTGACTTTTGGTTACTAGATTTTTTTTTGGGGTCAAATGTTACTAATTATTAATAACTAATCTGATATTCAGTTACCGATATGATTAATGGTATCTAATTTGATTACGATTTTCATATTTGCTTACTGGTTTTCAAATTTGTGACCAATAAAATATTAGTGAGGTTAGTAGTTACTAGATTGGTAATCATAACAAAAATAATTATGTTCATTAATGAATTATAAAGATAAAAAGAAATGAGATAGAAAAATTCTAAATAACAAAAGACTTTATAAAGAAACAAATTTGGTTATTGATTTCTGTCTATACAAGACCAATTTAGTTATTTGTATCACAGGTTGTCAATTACCAATTTATTACGAGTTACCCTATTCACCACCAATTAGATTTGTTACTAATTACTAAAGTAATTTACTATTAACTAATTTGATTATTTGTTACTATTCCTGTTATTGATAACCAATTTGGTTACTTGTTACAAGATTTTTTTTTTTTTGCTCAAATATTAATAGTTATTAGTTACTAATAATTAATTTGGTAATCAGTTACTAATTTGATTAATGGTAACTAATTTAGTTATTAGTTTTATATTTAACCGAAATGGTTATTGATTTCCAGACTTGTGACTAATAAAAAAAATTGGTGAGGTTATTCGTAACCATAACTCAAGTAATATGCTTATTAATCAATTTTAAAGATAATAAATAATGAAATAAAGAAATTATAAATGACAAAAGACTTGGAAAAGAAACTAATCTGATCTAGTTTTTGGTTTTCATACAAGACTATTCTGATTACTAATCACACCAAGGGACTCTCTGTATTTCTGTGCCCACTCAACAAATAGAGCCGCCTAACCTCGAGCTGAAGACTAATAGAAGGAAGTAGACCAGTCATAGGCAAGCCTAGAGTGGCTAGCTAGAGTCTGAAGGAGTACCTTTATCGGTCACTCGACATCGTAAAGTTTGTATTAGGAGGTGTTGAACGAGCATGTTTACTAATCCATAATGAAGATAAAAGGGAATAGGAAAGGAAAATGAATTTTCTTTCATATATAACTAATTGATATATTTAATAACTAATTGATATGTAAATATATGAAAGGGAATTATAACTTTGGGTTTTGTTGATCTATAACCAAAATTTGGGCCTCATTTTAGTTCATGACCACGGCCCAAATCTTATGGATATATGTCCAATAAAAGGCCAGTTAGAAATTCAATATCAATAATAACTCTCAAAGCTTAGAACCCATCTTCATCGCCATTTTTCCTTTTTTTTTTTTCTCATACGTTCTGTCACTCTTTCTTTCACAATGCAAATCATAGCAATGATTGAGAGCTTTGCCTCCACATCTCCTAATAGATCTTGATAATAGTTGAAGGTTTGCCGATCTCGACAAAAATTGAATGCCCATTAGATTTCAATAAAGACCAAAACCACACTAAATCTCGAAGAACATCAAAGATCCTTCGATATCAACGAAGATGGAAGGAATGCCATTGACGATTGAAGGCCCTACGATAAGTTTTTAGTGGTTGAAAAGTATATCAACTTTAATTTGATTGTTGTTTATAGATATATTCATATTCAATTGTATTTTTTTAGATTTTAGTTTTATTTAAATTAAGTTTGATTTTAGGATTATATTTTTATAACATAAATTCTGTTAAACTATGGTCTATTTTACTCTAGATATGATAAATATAATTTAGTTTATATGAGAGATTATTCGAATTTCAGATTGTGTTTAGTTCATAATTCACATTTTCTCTTCTTTTATTGCATTCTAATGCTTACTTGATATAATCTTTCTATCTTTGCAAGTTATTGTTTTTGTTATTCTAAGGTAGATTAAATCATAATTTGTGTTTCCTCATTTAATTTATTGGTTTATAGATTTATCATTTATAGGTATCTAGTATATAGATTTCTTTTTTTCTTAATTATACACATTTCTCAAGTGCACACATTTGTAAGTTGAGTGCACATATTCATGTAATATCTAATTTTGTTTGATTTTTGAATTTTTCATAGTGGTTTACGAATTTTTTATTATCATTCATAAATAATAAGATAACTTCATAAATTATATTCTATTGATTTTAGGTTCATAATTTTTTTCAATTCTTAGTACCGTGAATTGATTTCTATACAATATTTGTTTTAATTATATAATTGCATGTAATTCATATCATCAATTTAGAAGGCAAGTTCACGTAATATCTAATTTTATTTGGTTCATAAATTTTTCGTAGTTGGTCATGACTATTTCATAGTGGTACATGAAAATTTTCATATTAGTTCAAGAATTTTTCATAATGATTCATGAATTTTTAAGTATCTGTTTAATTTATGTTTAGATAATAAGTTTATGTATTTCATTCATAATCTTGTGTATTTTCTTCATATGTTTGCAATATTCTAATTTAAATGGAGTACATTATATCAAAAACTAAATGGTCAGACCTCTTGTAGTACTAGCTATCTACACAATATGATACCAAATCTATTAGAATCCATAACCTCTTATGAGCAGAGAAAACAGATCAACCAAGAAAACTTTGTCCTAAACTTGTAGAAGATATTGAAATACAATGAAATGAGTAAAATAACTCTTCAAAATCAATATTGATATATATATATATATATATGAAACTGGCTATAGTACATGATTTGTAATACTTAGTATGTAACTTATGAATTTAGTTTGATACTTCAATATAGTATATGCTAATTTGAGCGTGGTATACAATTTTTAATACATAGTATATGACTTCTAAAATCTGACAATTTCTCTTATAAAAGCAGAGTCAACTAAATAATATTTGTAATCAAAAGAGCGAAGATATTAATGATGAATGTCGACATAAATGAAGTAACACATGAGAAAATGGTATTTTATCAATATAAGATGGCTGTAGAACTTTGTCATTTGGCCGATAACAAGATGATAATAGAATACATAAGTAATACGGAAATACAAAGGTGAAAGTAATATGGAACATATGATCTTGTTTTGGTTTAAGAAAAATAATATGATATTTTAGTTTTTTGGTTTAACAATTATTATTGTACGGAATATTTTTATTTGTGAACATATTGAATATTAAATAATTTTCTTATCGGTCCACATGTTTTATGTAGTACAAATTCGTATAAATATAAACTATTACTATTTGTTTCTACTTATTCACTTTATGAAGTATACTTCAGTAATTTAAAAAAGCTAAAACCATTCAGGAATGATAATGTATATTAAAAAAATTCTCTCTTTATAGTATATAATCTTTTGTAGGTACATAAGATTTTTTTCATGGTTCATACTAATATGAAATAGGTATATAACTTTTAGTATCCTGCCAAGATCTGTGAAACAAAGCACTATACTCAACTAAGAAATGGTACATAAATTTGTTATTTTGAACATGGTATATATATTTTTATATACAATGACTCAACTCAAAAAAATTATCCATAATATTTTTCTTTTTTAATGCTTCATAAGATCTCGACAATAATATATATATTCATATATAATCTGGTATATATATTATATACAATGATAATTTTTTTGTTCCACTAACAAAAAATAAATTCAGTAATATAGTAAGTAATGAATTTAGTATATAGTCTCGTATATCATGACAAAATTTTCATATGCTAAGATAAAAAATTCATATATTTGAAAGTGTAAAAACTTAAAAATAAGATAACAATATCAAATATTTAAAGTAATGAATCTGCTATATAACCACATATACCAAGACAAAAAAATTTCATGTACTTAAATATGAAAAAAAAAAAAAGAGAAAAGTCTTTGTTACAAAACAAAAGAAACTACAAACTCAATATAAAAAAAAAAGTAATAACCCATATATCCCATCAACTGATATCAGAAGCCTACAATACTGCCACTCTTTAATAGAAGCTCCAAACACCATAAAAAGATATTTAAAATTCTCATATTTATCAACTTCATAATCAGTATATGAACCTGTGTGAAGAACTCAAGAAATAAATATTAATAAAAAAATATTATATCTACTAATTCAGGAGATACATACACACATATACTGAGTTATAAAATCACTATACCAAGCACAAAAAATTATGTACCACAAAAGAACCAGAACAAAAAAATAACATACCTAGATTCAAATTCTTAATCGATAATAGCAAAATAATTGATAGTTAATCAATAATAACCACAAAATATATACTACCACCAAAAAAAAAATATACCAAGATCAAGAATATACAAATCAAATAAGAGAATAGTAAACCCATATACTATATTAAAAATCGTATATACCACTAAACAAATCATATATACCATAATAAATAAATGATAAACTATTACCACAAAAAAAATCAATGAACAATAATATACTATGTCATCAAAAAAATCATATATACTACTACAAATATCATATATACTACGACTAAAAACTAATGAACTATTACTAATTAATGAAAAAAAAATTCAAAAAACACAACAAATACAAAAACTACTCGTACCTAATAAAAAAATTATACTTGAATTAACATTAATTATAACACGAATTACAAATTAAAACGAAAATTTCTAAAACTTATACACAATAAAATCAACTTAATACCAAGAAACAAAAACATATTTGTACAAAATCAAACTTTAGACAATTCGATCAATGCAAATAGAAATATAGCCAAAATGCCGTAGATCCGAAAAGATGAACCAAACAATGCTGGAGAAGACGATGATGAATCAAACAACACCAGAGAAAGAGAAATATTAGAAATAATGGAGATACACCAGATATCCAAGGAGAATAATAAAGATTCGAGAAGAAAAGTGAACAAGATTAATAGATGAATGAGTGAGATTAGAGAGAAAGAAGAATGGCGAGAGAGAGAGAACGAAAAAGAAAAAAAAAAGAAGGAAAATATTAAATATTTAATTAAAGGCAAATTAACAAAGAAAAACATATCAGCTATGGGCCTTTAAAAGTTAAACATATAACTATAAAATTAAAATTTTGGAAATATACTTAACAAAATTAAAAGAAAAATGAACATATACCATATTTTCAATCATTTATTATTTTTTATTCCTCTCCGTTTCTTTTCACCTCTATTCCCTTTCTATTGATTACCGAAGATGGCTTTAAAGTGCCAACAGTTATCTTCGGAGATCAAGGTTCCCTCAATTGAACATACTTCACTAATTGTTTTATTAATTTCGCTTTTCATTGTACAAATAATGGTGTTTCGATCATTCTCTCTTTCCTTAGGAGAGAGTTTTTCGATAAACATATAAAATAATTCTTTCTTCTTATTTCAGGACCATTTATCAGTACAGTAAGCGTCATTATGGAAAACCATTACCATCGCCTATTCTGGACAGCACCGTCACATGCAGGACGAGGAAGATGGGGATGAGGACTTGGACTTCTAGGATCGTTTGACTTGAGAACTTTTTAGATCTTCTTCTTTTTTTTTTTCGTTCTTGAGGATGAGGACTTGGACTTTTAGGATCGTTTGACTTGAGATCGTTTAGATTCGTTTGTTGTTTTTTACTTGAGATTTTAGAGATTTTGTGTAGAATATTTATTTCAAGTAATATTTCACACCCCTCTTTTTATTTTTTTGTTTCTGTTTATTATTTAACCAAAGTAAAAAAGACTCACACTTATCTCTTTTTCGAAGGAAAGAACGTGTATAAAAAAATATATATATATTAGTAACTTATATTCTAATGGTCCAACAATGGAGGAAGTTGACTGAGATACAGTTTTGCTAGACGGGAATTGGATTAGATAATGGTGTGGAATAGTACTTACATCAGAATTAGTAGTCAAAGGAGACAAGCACTAGAGGGTGGAAGCAGAAATCGAAGGATTTGGTGACTTGTTAGGCACATTTGTGGGCACTGCAAGCAGAGGAGATGGCAACGTTGAGGGTCTAACAGACGGTAGACGTTAAACTAGGGAACTAGTTCTAGGAGCAGAAGGAAAAGGGGTAGGAACCTCAGGCAAAAGTTTGGAGCTCCGTTTGGTAAAGGAGGATTAAAGATAGGGGAATGGCGTTGATAATCCAGGTAGTGGGCACACCGAAGGCTATTGGTACATGAGGAAAGCCCATTTGCAGGGCCATGATATCCTCACCAGCACATTGGCATAGCGAGCCCACCACCATTTGCTCTTGCCGCGGCCGACAACCCTTTCTAACTAGATTATTGTCAAATAATAGGATGAGAAGACCATGTCCCCTTTTTTTCCTTTGACGAACTTCAATGTTAAGTGTGAAACCCCATTTAACTGCAAAGTACATAGCATTTAACTAATATGGATTTTATTCCCAAGTTATGGATTCAAATTCTAGTATACCATGACATAGCAACAATATGCCGTAAACCAGAGACAAATTACAAACCACAAACAATTGATCTGATTACGTTGCAAAAACACTTGAAATGGCAGGGAAAAAGATAATTAATAAAGCCCGTTGGCTAATCTGGTACACGGATATCTATTCAATTAGAACCTAATGAAACTTCATTAGATCCATACATGGGAGAGAAAAAGAAAATATACAAGAACATAATTAATAAAAAAAAAAAAAAGGAAAGAAAGAAAGATGAGGAAAACAAATCCACTTTATTTTTTGGACAAGCAAAAACATTAAAAAATAAAATTAAAAACACACCATTTAAGTGGCCCTAATTAAGTTCATTGTTCTGGTGGGCGATTAGCCTAGAGGTTTGCAGTTTACACCCCCCATTTATTAACTTCATTAATCTAGAGGCAAACTACTGAGCACGACTGGGCATGGCCCGCCCACGACCCCTTCCATTGTAGCCGTAGCCAAATCCCCCTCTTCCGTGGTAACCTCCTCGACCACGGCCACCACGTCCAGGACCACGGCCACCTCGACCACCTCGATACCTTGAAAAATCACCAAAAGTCTGCACAGACGAAAAGGCAACAACTATGAACAAAACCTTCAATATATCAAGGGGCATAAACAAAAATGCACATTACCTCACTGTCAATCTTCATTTGCTCAGAGTATCTGGGCCTTCCATTCTGCGAGTCATTATAAAGTGCATTGCAAGAAAGGGAATCAAAGAAATCATCCTTATTGTATATTGGCTGCACAAAATAGGAGAACCAAACAAATGTAGCTTAGAAATTCAAGTACATGCTTCATGCTTTATTTAGAAGCCCAACGTTCCACTATATACAGATATACAAGGAAAATCTCACCTTGGCCTCTAACTTGGATAATTCAGCATCATCAACAATTTGAGTATCATCTTCATCGATGATTTCTTCATTACCTTCTCTGTTTGAAGATTTACTACTCTTGCCTAGATGGCCCCAAACTTCATCCTTCTTGAACTTCTCATTCATCGCCATGAAATCAAAATCCTCGGTGAATTTTGTCACCGGACGTGAATTCTACACATCGAAAGTTCTAATTTTGAGACCTTCCAAACCTTCAGTTTCAACACTCCCAGAATACCCAGTCATTTACTGAAATTAAAAAGCAAAAAAGAAAATTACCCAAGTTCCCCGTCCTCTTCCATACCCCCTATAACCGTGTTGGCTTTCAAAAGGAGTTCCATTTGGCTGTGGGATAAAGCAAGAGAGAAAAAATGTCAGGGAACTCATCATAACATGACAAATGAAGTATATCAAATTACAGAAGTCCAATAATTATATTTAAAACAAAATCTGCATATAAGAAGACTTTATATTATATGATCACACGCAAAACTCCAAAAAACAAAAAATTGTCTATAGGGGCTTAACAAAAACTCTCTTGAACACGCCTAAAATAATTTATGAACCTATTGCTTTTTCCAATCTTCTCCCACCACACAAAATTTTCGTCGTAATTTTATAACAGCATGCTGTCCCACATGCTGAAAAAAAAAACACATATACATATATACATCGTCATATATATATATATATATATATATATATATATATATATATATATATATATTAAGAGAAGAATAAAAGCATAGCACAAATAACCTTTTGACCAGCTTGTGCATGTGTGGGTAATGGCAGTATTGGCGGCTGAGCTTCGGGCAAAACCGGCACCGAGACATCTGAAGATGACACTGGTACTTGAACAACCTCAACATCCTTATGAACAGTTTGTGATGGTTGAGGTGAAGAAACTGCAGCAGGACCAGACTGTAACAGCTGACCGGGAGTAACCAGGGAAGGAGCTGGGGCCTCCATGCAGACAGAAGTGGATGATGCAACAATGGAGGAATTAGACTGAGAAACAGTTTGGCATGGCAAACTTTGAACAGAAATTGGATTAGGCTTGTTAGATGGTGGTAGAATCGTACTTATATCTGAACTAGTAGTCAAAGGAGATAGAGATGGCAAGCTAGCACTGAAGGTGGAAGCAGGAATAAAAGTATTTGGTGCCTTGTTAGGCACTGAACTCAATAATGTTTCAGAAGCTAATGAACTTGGAGGCACTGCAGGCAAAGGTGATGGCAACATTGATTGTGTAACAGAAGTAGAGGTTAAACTGGGGGAACTAGTACTAGCAGCAGAAAGCAAAGGAGAAGGAACCTCAAGCAAGTTTTGAGCTCCATTTGGTAGAGGAGTAAAGTTGGGGTATGGCATTGGCTGTGGCATGGAAGAAGGCATCGATAACCCAGGTGGTGGGCGCAGTAAAGATTGTTGGTGCAAATGAGGAAGCCCACCTGCAGGGCCATAATATCCTTGCCAGTACATTGGCATAGCAAGCCCACCACCATTAGCACTTGGCGGAGGAGGTGAAGCTCCCCATGACCCTAAATTCCCTCCAGGTTGATACAAAGGCAACCCACCTTGGAAATTTGACCCCGGGAGTCCCAAGTGGGCAGTATGAGAACCAATATCAGTCAAAGGCCCACTAACAGCAGATGGCAAGCTTGAAGATGTGGTAACTGGGCGAGAATAATGAGACTGCAAAATAGATTTGAAATTTTCAGACCAAGGCAACACAAAAATTTCCGTTTTCTTTTCTAAAGAAGTAATGATCTGTCAAAAAGTTAAAAAGACAATCCCAATCTCCCATACCTGAATAATAGCTGGATCATTGTTAATTGGTGGCGTAGGCTGAACGGGCTGAACAGGTGGAGAAGATTTAACTTGCAAATCCTGCCAAGGAAAAAAAAAAAAAAAAGGTGATAATTTTGAAGAATCTGCCTACTTGCATAAAGCATATAGACAGAAATGAGGGAAAATGTTCAAGAATGTTATATAATTGGACATAGAATTTATTGTCCTCAGATCATCAAAAGAAAAAACCATGATAAAGCAATAACATATGACCATCACAATATGGTCCACCCAGGCTTCCTCTCATCAACTTCCACTAATATGATTATCAAGAATAACATAGGTACAATAATTTAGGGAACTATCAAATCTTAGATTAAGCTTTAACCAAAATACTGTCAAGTATCTTACCAAAAAAAAAAAAAAGGAAAAAAAAAGAAAAAAATTAGAATGAAACAAAAGGTCAAAATGCCCGAGATCAGCTACCTCTTAGTTGAGTAATTTCAGATAATTAATTAAATATACAAGAGCAAATACAAGTATACGTAATTGCTTTTTTAGTCTTTGTTTGGAACTCAGATATTAAGAAGGAAAAAGAAATTTTAGGGGATTCTATTTTCTCTTTTGTATTCTAATATAAAAGGAGGGAAATAGGAAAGGCAAGAATTAAATGTGACTTAATTTTAGAGTACTTAGAATTTTCACAATTAGATTGAAGACGACAAAAGGAATCAAAAGAAAGTTACATGAAATTCCTCTTCCCTTCACCTGTCTTTTGCCTCACAATTGTTTTCCTCAGCAACATCAAAGTTCCAAACCAAGCCTTAGACTTAATAGAAAATAGCAGAATATCCATCAAATGTTAGACTTCAATGAAGGAATACCATCCACCAAACACCTATAAGGGAATGTTCAGTCCTAGACTCTTAGATATCTGTCTAAAATACCTTGATGTCGCTTCCACGGAAGAGTATATATTCATAAACTTTATCACTTGGAGGAATTTGTGGACCATCCTTTTTCCTTCCTTCTGTTCCAAAAGATCGTACTGCCACATAAAAGAAGCAAATTACGAAGTGATTACAGAAGACAATATGCATATACACCATAAAGGAATGATTCAAAACACTTAAACAATTTGTGTGTGCACTATCAAACATCGATTGATAATGAGAATAACGTGTAAGACTGAAACAAGAATTGAATTTCTAGAAGCACACAGGCAAGGATAATGTGATAGATAGAAATACATTCTGACATATGCACACATTAATCTGAGGAGAAACCTATTTGACTACTTAAACTGTCTTCTCCTAAGTATAATCCTGTACTAAATAAAATTTGGGGACAGACAGACAAATGAGATTCTTGGCACATTCCATTCATCTCAAAAATAATAAATTTAAAGTTCAGCAAAAAGATATACACAGAAAGTAGATGAGTCAACTCTAATTGCCCAAACTATGTAACCCCATGTATTAATTCAGCCTAGATTAAGACGTCATTCAATTGTATACAATGGGACACTAGTTCTTATTAACACTACCCGCAATTTATAAGTTACAATTGCGACCACGATTTAGACAGTTCGAGCTAGGACTTGAATAATAGTTCCCGTTTTCCATATCTTTCCACTTTGAAGGGGGCTAAACACAATATAAATAACAAACTAATATAATCCCACTATGCATTCAGACCACAAATTAAGTCAAAAACGAAAAACCCCTTCCAATAAATCAAACATCTCTAGAGATGTACACAACCAGGTGCCAAACTTGAAGCCAAACCTCAGAAGCACTACTCAATTCATTTAAAAATATAATTCCCAACCAGAAAAGCTTCAATATCTATATCACCAGCTCAATAGAAAATCTAGTACTCTTTCCAATCCAGAGTACAAAATATATGTTAGACACCAAAATAAGCTTAAAATTGAACAAAATTAAAGCAAACCCAAATTGCAGAATCAGTCAAATCGTGAGAAAAAATAAAAAATAAAGCACAATTAAGAAGAGAGCAAAAACCATTTCTGAGTCCAATACTGGACTCTTCAGTGTTGATGTTGTAAAGCACGCCTTCATATCTGATCTCACTCTTCGAAGTCAAACTTATCAAGCTCCCTATATACGAATCGGCTGCTGAACTCGATCTCGAAGCACTTTCGGAAGCCATAGCCTTCGAATGCTCTTAACACATAGACATATTTTAGAGAGAGATAGAAGAGAGCGAGAGCGAGAGACCAGGTTTTTAGGGTTTGTGATTATCAGATTTTTGTTTTGTGGGAAAGGGAAGACCCTAATATCACCAAAATTTTTCGATTCCCTTTTTTCGGTAATTTTATGAAGATGACCGTTCAGCCAATGGGAGTGCACCACGTCGACCGGGTCTTGGACTTGTTAGTCTTTTCAGTAGAGTTTGAGGAGAAATACAGTCCAAAAAAACACGCTTCCGTGAAACCGGGAGCGGCTGAGGGCGTTAGGGGACTTTAAGATCGCGCCGTGATCATAAATACCTTGGGCTGAGGACGATTTTCCAGCGGCGTATCGACACGTGGGTCAGCTGTTGTCATAATTACGAAATTACCCCTTTAAGTTCGAGGTTAAATTACTTAAAAGTCCTTCTAAGCAATTTTCCATAGTTCCAGATGGACTAACTAACTTGGGTTTGGAGGGCGATGGGATAAACATGGGAAGAAAAAAAAAAAAATGGCAGAGACAGTGGGGCTCGTTAAAAACATGCCAACTTCTTCGACCAAATTCACCATATTCTTTTTATAATGAACGTGGGGCACGATATAAATTCTTTTGTACTTTTATTGAATTTGAAATATTAATAAACTTAAATGCCAATTGCATAGATTTTATGGAATTTGGAGCACAACCATTTTATGAAGAATTTAGAGATGTTCAATTTTTTTGATAACTCGTTAACGACTCCAATACTTTATACCATGTATATATAAGTAACCAGTATATCACCTCCACAAAATTATCTCATGATATACATATATATTTGGGAAAATAACAACCACTTAGGCCCGGATTTTTTTTTTTTTTTTTTATCTTAAAGGACTACTTATAGGCAGTTGCTTCAATGTAATTGGACAATAAGTTCCATTTTAGATATTTTTTGAATTGCATTTTTTTACGTAGTGTTTATTAAAACGTATGGCCTATGAAGTGCAAGGTGGATGATGATAGCATGATGATAACAACAATGGTAGGTATACCCTTTACTACATATTGGCTATTGATGTCTTTGGCTACTGTAATGGATTTGGATGAGTTATTCTCAAATATTATTTCGACAATAATTGTATTTATGTAGGTCTTATCAAAATGATCAATCGCGGGTCAGCAATTTCGGATATTGCGTGAGTTTTTTATTTTGACACCTATTATGTCAGATATTATATAAGATCCTTTCAGTAATTTTCTAGCTATTATGTCAGATATTATATTCAGCCTAAAGCATAGCTAGACATAGGACTTTTCTTTTACAATCGAAAGTAGCCTTCTTCATTTTCATATGCTAAGTATATTCAATACTCTAAACTCCTTTTTTAATTATCACTTTTTAACTCAAAACTAAACTGTTTTATATTTCAAAGTTAAACTATTTGAACTTCAATTTTAGTGTTACATCACCTCAAAACGCAATTTGCGTTGAATTTACTAAGGTTAACATGCCATAGATTAGGTGACATTTAGATTGGTACCTAGGCTAGAATCTTACATGCAAACAATTTACTCAAACTTAGCTATTTTGCGTAGATGAAGTTATCATATACTTACATAATTGATCGTTTTGACTATAGTTCTTTATCTATGTGAGTTTAGTTTCTTAATAGTAGATTTTTTTATATATCTGAATATATAAGAACCGATGCTACCGAACATTGATATTTGCAGAAGACTTGACACCATAGTTTTTAGAAGAGCAAAATTAGGTGAAAAAAGTTATTAGTAATCAATTTAACTAGGTTTATTGTAAGAGTGGAGGATAAGCTTACTTAGAAAAATTTTGTTTGAATTTATTATTGTATAATTTATGTTTTCTTTTTTTTTTTTTTCAGTAACAAGTTTGTTTGTGAGAAAACAACAGTCTATACCCATTTTCAAAACATGACGTAAGTAAAATATTCCTTTTTATTTTAAGTTAACTTTGATTCTCATAATTCGATTGATAGTTTTCTTAATGACTGTTTGACCCTTAAAACAGTAGAGAAGAAGAATGATTAGATGCTTCTCTCTCTCATAAGTGACCTTCCTATTTCTCTCTCATTATTGCCTTCTCTTTTCTAGGTGATTGATGCTCAAATATGGAGATGAAGATGAGTATCTTCAATGTTACCAGTGGGTGATGACTGATGGTGGAAGCTTTGGTCATGGTTATGGTGGAGCCGTTGGTCTACTTGAGCCTTCAAAGAGAGCTTCATCTATGTATCTTTCTTTCTCTTTAATTTGAAAGTGATTCTTGGGACTTCACGACTAAATAAATTTATGGAAAATTGGAAATGAAATATGGGTCTTCTTCATGTACGGATTTCCAATATTCTCTATCCCAAATTTACAGCAAAATAATTAAAAATAAAAAGTTTTCGTTATCTTGAGGAGGACGAACAAGATTCTCCAAACTTATACGAAAATTAACGAATAAATGATTATTCTTTATTTCAAGTTTTTTTTTTTGAACGGTGATTTTTTTATTTGAAATTAATAAAAAGTTTTCCTAAATCTGTATATATCTGCACAGTTATCTTCATAGTCCACAGATCATGTCTCGTTTGGGCATTTGAAAGGGAATGGTCACGTGGTCAGAAGGCAGAGATAGAATATTAAAAGAGTATAGGTCCCACGAGGCTGAGAAAATTGCTGCTTTCGACCAGTTATAGCCGGTTTGTGTAAAAGGATGAAATTATATGGGGTGTGTCGTACGAAGACATAGGGTTATTTTAGTAAATTCAACTGACTAAGTGAGGGTGTTATTGTATTTTTGCAGTAATTAGTGGTGGCATAATAGTAATTGCCAATACAAAAGAGCGGAAAATTATAAAGCTGAGCATTGTTGGAGTAATACATGTCATGAAAGGCTAACACAAGTGGTAAAGAGCATAGCATTAACAAGAAAAGGGTAACATAAGTTGATATTGAGAATAGATGTCAATACTAGTAAAACAAACTCGCAAAGTGATAATGCCATTCATGCAAAATGAATGTCAGGCAAGAAATTAATATAAGTGAGAAATGAGGGTATTGAACTATGATTGAACATAAATTGATAACATATTGCCAACATAGAATCCCATGAAATAAAACAAATAACATAAAGTACGTAGTAGATGATATCTGAAAGAAATGGAGCGAGCTAGAAAAGGGTTATATCAAGAGTATATTTAGGGTTAAATAAGATATATGTAGTACTTTGTCATCTAGTAAATAGTATCATAGAAGAAATTACATGAAATATGTGGAATGGACAGAATCTTAGGTTGAGTCATTCATCATGTAGTCTTATGAAGTTGTTGTTGCAATATCTGAAGCATTATTACTGGTTGATACTCCGTTATAGCTCCTCCGTATAGGAAGGGATTGACAGTTTCGAGCATCATGGCCTACACCATAACAAATCCTACGTACTCTTGTCTTTTTAATAGTTTAAACCCAGCTCGTTGAACTCTATTTGTGGAGGAGCCTAGATAGGATGATCCTTTAGTTTTGACTATTATTGGATCCTTAATTATGCTAGGATTTTCACAGTGTCTACCTGGTATAACTTGATCATCATTGGTGTCTAAAGACATTAATTGAAAGTCTATTTTGAAAAAAACAATGAACCGAGCGATTTCATCTTTTACCAATGTGAATGAGTCTCTATTCTGGAAGCATAAGAGTTCATCACAATACAACCAAAGTTAAGGGATCCATACCTTGACATGTCTACTAATTCTCATTGATTGGCTAAAAGTTGTAAATTAGGAATTTGCAAAGAAGTGTTTGCATCCTTACGTCATTGTTTCAAAATGAGTGATTTTGGGAGAGCCTTAATATCAAGATTCTTCATACATGCCCATATATGTCTGCAGGGATATCCATCTATTTCAAACAACAAACAGGTACACTTGAATTTATGTTTATGTAAGCAATTTTGGACTTTGTATCCTATTTCACCATGACCAAACTTGGTCAAATAGAAAACGTAGAACCTTCCTTGATCTTCATGTGTAGTAATGGTGTAAATGTGTTCTTTACTAATCTGCTTAGTAACCTTGTAGTATAATGCTCTTGTGAAGATATCGGATACCTGATGGTAATAGGTTTTGAGGGCATTTGATGGTGGAGGAATCTCTGCCATGGTGTGCTTGCTTATATAATCATAATGCAATTTAGTGTATCTCATTTTAGAGAATGCAAAATCAATTTGTAACACAAAATATTTTTCAACATGCTGGAGATCCTTCGTGATGGAGAAGTTCATGGACTCACATTATTAAGTGGTCCTCATTCCTCTAAAAATGTGGCCTCTCAAGTAAGCCTCTGTCCAATTATCTTCTTTATCATAAAGTTAACGGCACCATTCTATCAAATTCTTCTTTAGTGTAATAGTTATACATGAGATCAACAAAACCATGCTTGAAGAAAGGGTCTTTAACATTTTGAGTTACATTATTTCCAAGATATCAACCACACAAGCGATGAGTAGCATTGGGCATGAACTCCGAAATTACGTATCTCATGGTAGGATCACCATCGACTAAAATGACAAAGGGTTTCTTATTTTTCATGCAATCCATAAAAACTCTTAGCAACAAACAAAAAGTATCAATTGATTCATCTAATAAGAGAGCGAACCCGAAAACACAAGACTCGAAATGGTGATTAAATCTAACGAGAATGCATAATGGCTTGTGATACTTTTTGTTTTGTATGTGGTGTCAAATGCAAGAATTTCCCTGAACACTACATAATCACTTCGAAAAATACCATTTGACTAGAACAGATTTGACAACCTATCTTCATCGTTAACTTAGTACTCAATATGAAAATCAGTGTCTTTCCTAGAAAGATAATCCAAATAACATAAAGCTCCTTTTGAGTTAGTTTCTAAGTTCCTTAAATTTCTAAGTGTAGCAACCTTGTTGTATACGTCTCTTAATTGGTAAGGGAGCTTGTCATACCCACCAGATTGCAAAGCCACATGTGAAATAATATTGGATGTTCCTATCCCAACTTTTTTCATAGACATAACTAGAGTAGCCACATAATCAGGAACTTTTCGATTTGATCTGAGGAATTGCAGCTCAGGCAGTGAGGCAATTTTATGATTATGTGAAGTGACAAACTTCTTTGCTATCCAAGTGTCACCTTGTTTACACCGAACTACCCGAAGTGCTGCTTGACATCCTGTTATAGGTTTGGGACTTTTTTGTTTTTATTTTGGCATATTGATGAATTGAGCCCTTCGAAAACCTTCTTTTGAGCATACCGACCTCCTTATAGTAATTGTATCATCTTTTCACTTGACATCATCAATTTGAATGCTAAAACCCTTCTATTTTGCGTAGATAGTGTAAAATGTGTCCTATTTTTGTAGAGAACTCATTTCCTTTCCAAGTATGTTAATAGTTTCAATTTCAGTAACTGATTTTGTTAATTGAAGAACTTCTAGTATTGAAGGCTAGTTGGGTAAGGATAAAGTATCAACGCCTATCATTGAGTTCTGGCTACAAATATATTAACTGCTAAAATCAAGAGAGTGCGAAAATATATAGAGCAGTAGCACACTTTAATATATGATGGTAATGTAATTTAATCCATAATATTTATATGGAATGGAAAATATAAACTTAGTAAAGAAAAAATATAGTTGGATAATAAAGTCAAAATTTTGTAATTATATTATATACAAATGTAAGTCTCTTAAAATAGGACTCATTGATATATATAGCAAAAATTCATATAAACTGAAATATATACTTAAAGCTACTAATTGGTAGAAGGAGATGCATTATAGTACTAGTTTGTTTGGTTTGATTGATGCCATTATACTTCACAGATTAAGAAGACAAGAAAGTTTTTTTTTTTTTTTAAAAAAAAAGTATAACTCATGTTGAATAAAAATGCAAACCTTGAGAGTAGGAGTGTTGCTGTTGATAGTGGATTGGCATTGTTCCCCTCTAAAACCCTTTTGTCAAAGTAAGGGAGCCTGAATATTTATTATTCGAATAAGGATAGAGGGTGAAGTTGTTTCGTAGGAAGTAAGACCACTTGATAATAATACTAGTGTTTGGTTGGTTAGATTGGTTAGTTTAGTTTGTTGGCAATTTAAGCTTGAATTAATATTTGTTTGTACAATCAATTAATAAGACCAACGACCCAGATTTACAAAATATTGAAAAAAAATGAATATTAAAAATTTGTTGAGGCATACATATAAGGATTTAGTGGTAGAAATGGGGCCAGAAAATTAGAAATCAGGTAATGGTATACACTTATCAAATTTTAGGCTTCGGTGTGCAGTATGCCAAATTAAATTTGGGTTGGGATATGGTATTGGGTTATTTAGTGCAACCAAAATAAATGAATAATAGAGTTTGAGCTATTTTGATAAATGGCATATGGTTAATTGCTTTTGAAGAGAAGTTATAGTCCTTTACCATTTACATAGTATTTGTAATTTGATCTAATATATTGCTTAGAAATTTGAATATACTTGTAGCGACCCGACTTTTTGGACTGTTAACTATTTATATTCTTAGCTTACTTATTTTAAAAAAATAGATACTGAAAATACTTATATTCTTAGCTTACTTAAAAAATAGATGCTGAAAATTTGTGACAATTTTTTTAATACTTTTATTTCTTTTTAAGATATAAATATTCATAACTAACCATTTACTTAATTTGATAATTTTGAAAATAAGTAAAATGCTTCTCGATGCTTAAGTAACCTTTATTTAAATTTGTTTATAACTTTTTCTTTGGGTGATTTAAATAATGTGCAACCATAAAGGGTTCTGAAGTGAAGAGGGAAGTCACATACGAACTACTTAAGTTCTAAGCTCTCCTTAGACAGTTTAGGTCTTTTTGACAGAACCCCTTGAGTTTTCCATGTGTCTAAATCAAAACATTTTCTCTTTCAGATCTTTTGTAAAACATTCATTTAAACTCTATCCAATTGAAATACATTTCTAAGTTCAATTTAATAAAACTATGTATTGTAAAATAAAATGCCAAGTTATGAGTATATTTTCAAACAATTTCAAGCTTACATAATTGAAATAATTTGTATCATAATAAGAACATATGTGGAAGTAATTTTAATGGTTTTCATTACTCCTGCCTCGTATTCATCTCTACCTCGGTTCCATCTAAACCACCAATCAAATCAGAAGTTTCTTTCTTTTAGTACCTATAGCATGGATACTTATAAAACGTGAGCTTTCGTTTAATAAGTACAATGTATTTCTTACAAAACATTAATCTTTTATGAAAATCCCGTTATGCTATTTTAAGAAGTAATTTTTTATGCTTTATTATAAGATATTGTATCATTATTTTATCTCGTTCTTTATTACAAATTCTTTTATCTTTCTTATAGGCCGTAGTGTACGTACTGAGTGTGCACTACCGAATGGAGAACCATGGGAGCAACCCAACTGAAGACACCTACAGTCATAATCTTAACATACTTTTCTTCAAAAATCCTCGCTTTCTCACTTAGTGGAGGTTGGTATAATACTTTTAAATTCTTTATCTTATTTAGTCTTCTCTTAACATGAGTGAGTATGCTTCAATAACAAACTTAAACTTATATTCCATTATCATAACATTTCTTTTGTTAAAGTATGCTAAAGTATTTTTATATGATAATATTGTAAAGCAAACATACATCATTTTTATAGCATAGAAAATATATCTTTATAAGTATACATTATACATAGGTCATACAATAATAAAATAAAGACAAGTTAATACTTGAAATAATTTCAAACATATCATACTGCAAATATGAAATATTTTCAAACCATCTATACCATAGATGAGATTGTACTTACCTTAAGTCCTTAGAAAATGTTCTTCGTACTTGTAGTGAAATATTACATACTTTACCTTGTTGCAATCACGTGCCTCTTTTTTATTCTTTTTATTTATTATTCATGCATCAATATTCATTTTATATGTCAATATATGCTATCATTGTTCATGTGAAATCTATTTTACGTGTTTGAAAATATCCACAACATAAATCTTAAAATAATATTTCACATTAAGATTATAGAATTTTGATGCGTAATGTATACTTAAAGAATTTTCACATTATAGAACATAATTCTATTCATTCTAAAAATTTACATGAATCTATTTGAAATAAAAATAAATCTAAGGATTAAAGTTTAGAATTTAGAAACAATACTTATTACAATTTTTTTTTCCAATTTAGAATTTATAACAAATTTGTTAAAGCTGTGATTAAACAAAAATTATTGAATTTTTGGAAATATTTTATAAATCAAACAAACTCAAAATCTTAAAAACACATCATTAACATATTATAACCTATGTACAATATTTGAAAATTCTAAAATAGAATATTTTATAGCACTTTAATCTCTTGTAGTTATACCTTAGAATTTATTTCAGCATTTTAAAATATTGTGTATTCCGAAAATTATAATTAATTTTATATACATCAAAAAATTATGAAGCTTTCTAAAAATAATCTTAACATATATATGAACTTGTATTTAAAATTTCAACCAAAAACAGTAATGTTTGCCCCTTGAAATCGGAGAACTAATTATATAAAATCTATTTTACAGTTTTTTTTAGCTAGCGACTAATTTACGTTGAATGATTTTTATAAAATTAGGAGAGTAGAATATAAACGTGAAACTTTCCAGAAATTAAGTACACATATAGAGATAATTTAAAAAATAATTTTAGACCTTAATAAGATTTTTAACTCTATTTATTGTAGATTGATTTTGAACCTAAGTACAGTAAAATATACAAATCTTGAAAGACTAAGAGTTCTAAGAATTATTATTTTTTTCTTGAATCTTGAAGAACTCTAAGAGGAATCTCTTAAAATTATAATGGATAAATAGAAACATTGAGAAAGAGATGGAAGAAAATAATTGAAGGAATTTGATTGTGTTTGCAAAAGAATGCCCTATTTATAGGCTAATTATGTACATAAAATATAATTAAAATTTAATTCAAAAAATATCAATAATAATCATCATTTACCTAACTTTTTTAAATTTATTATCTTTTTATTATGCAATTAAATTAATTTTATTAACCTAACTGTGCATCATCCATAAACTGTAATATCCATAAAATCTACATAATAGAAATACCATTCAAATGATTAATGTATGATTACATAATTTACCTAATTTTTGTTTTATTTTCTAATGTAATTAATAATTTTCTTTTATTTAAATAGTGATTGTATAAATAAAATATATTAATGGTCTTTTACATCATTTTCCATTCTTATAAGTGAATTGATAAATGTATATACATATTATTAAAATATGTTAATGGCTACACTATTAATTCCTCTTTTACTATATATATATATGTATATATTTTACTTGTGACTATTTAACTTATTACTTGGGCTTGAAATACTTATTTTAACTTGAGTTCTCTTATTACCTATTGGGCCAAGATAAATGATATTGTGCTAAAGGAATGATAATTACAAATAAGAATACTAACAATTTCAAATTTGGATTTTCCTATTACCTATTGGACCAAGATAAATGATTATTGAACGAAAATAATTTAGGACCCAATAATAAACATAATTAACTAAGCTTACTTTTTATTGACAACAATAATCATATATATTATAAAATAATTTATATTTGAAATTAGAAACATAGTTTAACTTGACTTTCTTGTGTGTATCTCACTGTAACATATTCACGAAATTCACTTAATTTCTATGATCAAATAAATTAAATATACATAATAAAATTTTAGACAATACAATGAATTATAATAAATTCATTCTTCAATAAAATATACAATTATTAAAAGATCATGATAATTAATAATTATTAAACTAATTTTACAAGTTTAAGATTCTCTCAGAGTTTACAATACTACGGTTTGAACCATTTTATAATTTCTCTTTGGAGGGATAAAGATATTTAAAGGGTAATAAAGTTGAACAAAATAGAATGCTAACAAGCATATGAAGTAGGAATTGACATATTCTAATATATGAAGTTAGCATGAGCAAATCAGATCTATGAACTTCTTGACATAATTTAATCATATAAGGAGTACATTTAGTTATAATAAGATATACATATAAGTTGACATTAAAATACCACAAAATAATATGATTGATATTTATACATGCGAACATTGCTGAGAGACTAAGTTACTAAGCATTTACAAATTAGCTTCGTCATCATCACGAGGCTCGTTCAAGATCTAGTACAAAGTAGGGTTAACTAAGTGGCCCTTCACAGTGTATGCAACTATAAATATATTACATGCCATAACTTTTATTGCTTTATTAGCTTTAGTAAGCTCCTCTTTTGCTCTAGCAAACCTTTGCTGGACTAGCTCAAGAAGTACAATGATTATTTGCTGGACTATTTCCATTGATTCTTGATACTTTTACATTTCAAATAATCATTGTAACTTCTTGAGTCTGTCAGCTCCTTCTCCCTTTGTGACTGACGGTTGTGTGACTGACGGTATGTGTTTGAGTCTTCATGAATCTATCTATTGTGGTTCAAAATTTCAAGAAGAAATTAGATTTAATTTGAATAGAATCCAGTTGATATGTGATTCTATAAATGTAGAAATTATGTCGATTTAGTCCAATTTAAGGAGCCCATATTAAATATAAATGTACCAACACCTGTTGGATGGGTTGTTGACATTAATTTATGTGGTCCAATAATACATACTTAGCTAGAGTCAACTATGATATGGGATCAGCAGTTTCACTTATAAAATATAATTTCACTTAAAAAAAAAGTAAAGAAAAAAGAGTTAATTAAGTACATATGCATATAGCAAATATACACAACCTAGATGGTGATCAGAGCTAGGGTTTCATGATAATAAAATGGAAAAAAATGGAACACCAAGAAAATGTGATGTAATTTTTAAACCATATATAACATACAAAGTGACAGTAACATAGGCATCCATTGAACATACATAAGCCACAGTATAAGTTCATGCAACCGAAATCTAGAAGAAAGAGAGTAATTAGTAGAATAAAATAAAAAAAAAATACCAACCTTAACAGACATTAAGATAAACAAAATGCTTCCACTCTAAGACATAGAACAAATATAATAGAATAGTATTGGTTATTAATGCTACTTATTGAGTTCAGTAGGGGAAAAAATCCCAATATTTGGAATACACATTCGTAGTAGTTGAATGTCTCATGAATCCCAATTTGCAATGATTTGTTCAATAAATCTTGATGATATCAAGCATGTTAGGTTCCTTACTTGAAAAATCAGTTGTAGTCTCTACATAGGCTTCGATGCCACGAAGATATTCATTCGCTTAATAGAGAACTTGTGCAATCTTGAATAATGTATTACCCATATCAAGGTATTTCTCCTTTACCTCAGTTGAGTTCCAAGAAGCCTTGTGTCAAGCCTTCCTTTTAGCTTCAAGCATCCTTTTCAAAATTACACAGTTTGAACACCCTCTGACAAAGCCACTTTGTAGACGACGACTTCGAGATGATGACCCAGAAAGACATTTCACAGAGTCAGTAGAAGTACCATAATTCATAGAGCATCCATGGTTAGGACTGTTTATATTGTAACTACTGGGAGCTTCTTCCACAAATAAAGCTCTATTAAGATGTTTGATCATCTTGTTCACACGTAATTATGAGTAGTGGTCCTTATATACACTATTGCATTATGTTGACGATAGTCATTTTATGGGGCTTGTGAAATACCAAAGTGTAGATAGGATATAGTCCGTATTAATAATCGTAGCATACTCCTTATTTACATTTTTGTGGTTGATTATTACAACGCAAGGGTTTAAAATATAAGATATTGGGCCCACAAAAAAAGCTAAAAATTGCTTTAATATTTTTTACAGATTAAGCAACACGTAAATCTAACATGGCCCTGAATGAAAGCAGGCTATTTATAAATTAAATCATTAATTAAGGCTATAGATAGTAACTTTTGTAAAAAGCAAATTTACTTTTTGCATGAAATTGATAATAGTAAATGTATTGGACAGTCCATATATTGGCCCAATATGAACTATAGACCTTTAATTACATGAACCTATCTTTATTTTTGACTAATTTCTTGTACTTTTTTAAGAAACATATTCTAAAATATTGGTCTATATGTCAGAAATTATTTCTTTAATGAAAAATGTTGGCGTAGGATGAGAAAGAGAAGCACATAGAGAATGAAAATACTTGCCAATTAGCCTATACGGTTTAGTAGGTGAAATATGGAGCTAATAAATGATTTCTAAATACCTTGATCATAATATTATTAAAAGCACTAGGAAAGTATATAAAAATGTAATAACCAGCATTATATGTAACCTAGTTTCCGGGCAAAGTGACATAAAACCTTAGTACATACAACTATGGTACCTGCTAATTAAGCTTAAAAGCAGTTACACAATTACTAGAGTGATTAGGAATTTGATAAACTTGAACACAATTACATTTGTCAATTAATGATCTTCGTTTTTCATATTATCGGTAGTGATAGAGGTCAGTGACCAATTCATCAAACTAGTGGCTACTTCGGCCACCTCTGCGTTAGCTTTATCAAATTTTTTTTCCTTTGTAAATATCAACTGTAAGCCAGGTTAGTTTCTCATTTTGAGCAGCTCTTTAGCCATTTTCTCTATAGCTAGTTTCTTCTTCTTATAATTGGGGCAATCATCAATTCCACTATCACCTTTTTTGGCTCTTTTGTTCTTCACATTCATCTGAACCACTTCTTTATCCATTATTGTGTAATGACAAAGAATAGACTTAACAATCAACATTTATAGACTACGTAGAGTAAGCATAGCTATTAAGTAATATCTTGTATTGTTGTCATTAGCTTGGTATAGATTAAATGAATATTCGTTCGATCAATGTAAATAAGTTCATACACACACTCTAAGTATTGTGTATAGTGGCATCAGATTCACACTTAGAAATATCCACGTCTTCGTAAATTAGAAATAAATGTGTACTAATACTAGGCGAAATTCATGGGAAGTGACAAGTCAATCAAAATATATATCCACGGATCATAGATATATATTAGCTGAAAAAAGAAAGAATGAATAAACTTGCAAGGAAAGCATGTTCATTTATAGTTCAAATTTGCATTAAGTAATAAGCTTTGGTTCTAAAAGTGATTTGATTTTATAGTATCATAAAAACTGACACTAACAATATAACATTTCTTATGCCATATATTCTAATCCTTCAAAGGTTGGAAAAAATTTACAGAATATAGTGCAAACAATTAGTAGTAAAATAAAATCTACACATTTATTCTACATCTCTTAATAATGACCCTTTTTTAGTTTATATTTTCACATTCAGGTTTCGTGTAATACACATATTTTTTTACAGCTTTGTAGGCCTGCAACTCTGGGGGGAAATATGATGAAGTGCTCTTATTTTTGGCATTTTAATTTCCTGCATTGGTCAGATTTGCAATTGGATTGCATTAACCCGAAATAAAATTTATGCATGATCTGACTAATTCTTTATAAAGAATGGATCCATTTGACCAAAAATGGTCATTTCTAATGCGTACGCAACAAAGGCCCAAACCCTAACCTAGTCTATTCCTCCTCACTATAAAACTACTACATTATTCATACAATTTCAATTCAATGAAGTAACAATGACTCAGTTTAATAGTATCCAGTTCGATACATTGTACTAATTTCTCACCGTCATCTTAAGGAATGGACTACTCATATAAACTTATTTAAGACTTGATGGGATATATTTGATCAGTCCTTATTCGCTTATAGGACTTGATGGGACATATTTGATCAGTCCAAATTTGCTTATGGTATGCACTACTCTGAAAGAGCTTTATCACAAAGTAAAATAAGGGTTCCATCACAATCACACAATCGTTATTACTGACAATTAAAGAATAAAATTAAGATTTAAAGGCTACTATTCTATAGATTGTTTTAGTAACATTTTTGATCAATAGTCTTTGAAATATATTGCATTTAAAAATTAAAGGCAAAAATCAGTAGCAATCATAGTGGTTTCTAACTAATGTGCCAAATTAGTTAGTGAAATATCATGATCTTTGAAATCAATGAATAAAGTTGTGAATATTGGTTGTGCTTAGCATAGTGAATTAACACAAGTATATCAGGATTAGAATAGATAAAGTATCTTTGAAATCAATGGATAAAGTTGTGAATATCAGTTGTGCTTAGATTAATTATATGCAAGCTTATGTAGTATTAGAATGATCAATTTAGTCAAAGTAGTGACTAATTGTAGTACATACAACGAGATTACTAAGTAACATTACATCCTTTAATTGTTATTTTTTTGAAATTGTTATTTTTATTTTATATTATGCCATTAATATACAAAAGACTAAGAGGCATAGTTTACTTTTACAAACACACTGCTTAATTAATCTATAATTATTTACTTTTCCTAAAGAGTGCGTCTATTTGTTTGCTAAGGTATCATGTCGGACAGTGATTCCTCTGGCCATTCAAGTGAAATTAATTTTAATATCTTATTGAGAAGTTGCCTCCTTCACAAGTAAGTATATTATCATTATCATGCACTTAACAAGTTGTATTATTGTTATTAAAACCAGTTGTGCAGTAACTTAAAGCTTAATGTTGTACATGAACCTAATTCCACAAATGTTTCATATTACCGATGTCATTTATCTTTTTACTACATGGGTCGTTTTTATAGATTAGTGGTCGAGCTTAAATTCAGATACAATGAACTCCGAATTAATAGTAATGTATGGCTGCATTTTAAAAACATTATAAAATATCATATTACCTCTTATATTCTTCAAAGTTTTGAGTTTCCCTTACTGTAATATTATCTGATTAATTATTTAATAGAAAGGGAGTTCGATTATCTCTTTCCTATTGACAGAGGAATAGGAAGCCTATGTAGCTGAGGTTCGTTCTCTTTGTCGCACTATAGAGGATTGTGATTACCACATCAATCTATTTACCGAGGGTATCGAAGTGGATCGAACACGTGTGGATACTTCAGTTCAATAAGGTGAACTAGGGATAGTTTTAGAGCACATACAAAGGGAAGATTACCACCAGGGATCATTGTGTAGTTACACAAGGCAGAAAAAATTTGCGAAAGAATAACTGAAGAAGCTTAAGGGTGGTTCTAGAAGTACGGTGGCCCATTGGGCTAGAATAGGTGGGCCGACGACAACTAAAAAATGTAGAACCTTTTTATTATTATCAAAATATTAAGTATGAATCTATAAAAAAAAATATTAAGGTTATGTAGTAGTGCTTTTAGTATAACAATCTCAGTTTGTCCATGTCTCGTGTGAGGAATTATTTGAATTATAGGTTTTGAAGTACATATTATTCGGTTTGTTATTATGAAAGAACAAATTATTTAGTACTTTTGTCATTTTAATGTTCGTATTCACCAATCTTGTTAATATATTATGCTAGTACTAATATAGTTGTAATAATAATATAGCAGCCTAATCCCACATTTAAGAATAAATGAAAAAATAATAACAAAAAAATGTCACATATTTTTAATTTGGTTCTTGTTCACATCACACATGCTATAACTGTACATGGGATAACTTATTAAACCTAACCGAGACCTAGTACCATGGACAAGATACCGCTATTTCTAGGCCCATCTTCATACAACTTTAGTGATATTCTAGTATAGCTGAAAGAAAACTAGGTCTATTGGAAAATATATAAAAGAGAAATAGTTTATTTGAATACTCTTCACCACTTTCTCCATTCCTCTATCCTTATAAAAAATCAAAGGCCTACTATAATGGATAGTTCCAGTCACGGCTCTAGTAGTAGATCGTTTGACTTTGTTTGGCCTTATTGCAACTGTAGTCACTTAGCTATTTCTCAAGTGGCTTGGACCAAGGAAAACCCTGGAGGTCGTTTCTTTGGTTGTCCAAATTTTGTTAGTAAATCCTTCTAACAATATTTTATTTTTTATTTCTTAAGTTCTATTTTGACATAGTTAACAGCATCAAGTATATAGATGACCTAAATTCTAGCATTTACATCTTAGTAATGACATCTACTACGAATGGATAGTTATAAAGGAATGCAAGGGATAAAGGTTATGGATTTTTTCAACGGAGATACCCAAGATTTGCCCAAGGTCCATGGACGTAATTACAGGACTATTGAAGAGAATCGAGGTTCAAGACATGGAGATTTGAAAACTAAAATTAAGCCGTCTACAAATGAGATTAGCAATTGCAATATGCTTTATTTCTTGGATTGTATTTTATAAATATTTTTAGGTTATATATTTATATCTCGCACTGTAACATAAAAATGGAAGTTCATCAATCTCCAAATGCCTTTACCAACCTAATGGTGGTTTTGTTGTTGGATCTTGGCCCAACCTAGTGCCTTTTGTGTAGGCCAATTTGGCATTTATGCCCACTGATGAGTCTTGAAATTTTTAGTTTTAAGCTAGAGACCTTTTTATAAATAATCAATTATGACACTAACATAGGTTACAGGACAACCAACCATACAAATATGGATGAAAAAGTATTTTAGGGTATATTTCTTAATTAACGAGAGGAAAATAAGTTTTATGAACCTATATTAATCAAAAAAACAAATTGAAGAATGTGAAGTAACACATAATTTTGTTTCAACAATAAGCTTTGTTGGTTCATTTTTTCTGTTTACTCTCTATTATCATGGTCAAATTACATATATTATTAGGAGAGTACAAGATGTATTTATTATAATTTAGGTACTATGTCACATATTTTATGAATTATCCTTTTCACTTTAAATAGTACCAATATCAAGATACCATACTATAATAGAAGCTAAATTTAAATTTTTTTTACTTATATTGGTAGAATAGGGCTTCTCTTTTAAACTCTATTGTTTTTCTACATGGACTTATAAATACATTGGTTTTGGTGATGTTGTTTTTGGTTCGAGTCATCATTGATTCATCTCTCTAGATTGAGTAATTGGTAATAAACATATCAACACATATATAATACAAGCAAAAATAGAAGAATGCTTACTAGAATACAAATAACAAACATATCGACACACATATAATACAAGCAAAAACAGAAGGCTTACTAGAATGCAAATACAAAGAGATAAAGGCACATTTTATGAAGATTATCAAATATTACTGGCTAAATACTCCCAATATTGGCCCTAATCTCTAAGTATAATACAAGTGATTAGTGCCGTAGCCATTAAGTTCACTACTATTGCCATTATTATGATGAGCCTTTCTACTACTACAATCAGAAAATAGGCCCACCAAGAGTCATACCTTATACTCAATAAAATGGAAGTAGTTATTACTTTCCACATAATATTGTTTGTGTCATTTCTCCGTAAGGTTATACACATCATTACATCTTATACACATATACTGAAAATAAGTCCCCAAAGCATGTCACTTATCAAAGAGAAATCCCACTGAGACAACTTTATTACAGCTTCGGTACAACCCTTAATCGGCGAGGTCTGTGTGGAATCATGTTTCTCTTTTTTCCTTTTTTGGTAGAGAATCTCTAATCTTTAGGTGATTCTAAAAGGTTGCGGATAAGGATAGAAGAACTGGTGGACTGCTTGCAATCCATGTCAAGGTTATCATTCTTAGGGTTCCTGCAAGCGTATATGAACTTCTCCACTTCTGCTGTTATTAAGTCCTTAATTTTGTTGGGGGGTTGACAAATGATTCGCAGGGTTAAGCATAATTGCTCATCCACTGGGAAAAACTATTAGATCAAATAAAAATAATCATTTAAAATGTCAATTATAAAAAAACAATTCACATTCACATAATAATGACAATATTTTTCAAACAACATTAATATTTTTGAGCATATATGTGAATTACCCTCGGGCAATTCCCTTTTCCCTTGCTCAATACCTCCATATATATCATCACAAAAACTCTACAATTAGTTCCATTATCTTGTTTAGGTATGCCATATACATGATGAATTGAACAGTTAACAAAACAAAAATCAGCACCTAATATCTTCTTCCTATCTAGTAGGAGCAAAGTATCCAAAGTTTCTAACGGCAAATATAACATGAAAAAATATTCACATGTAATAATATTTTAGAAAAAATTCGACTATTACATGATAATACTATATGAACCATTTTAGAATTACCATTTCATATGTTAATTTTTCACGTGGAAGTCTATCTCTTGTAGTTGACAATGAGTCCTAAATCTCAACCACGCCTTTACGTACACAGATATCGGCCAGAAACCAATGATTGACAGCATGTATTGGGACTAAAATCTAATGTGACAAATTGATACTAAAGAATATCAAGTAAAGCACCAAAAACAAATAAATTAAGTTTAAAATATAAACTTTATGCAGCATGACAAACACTTCGGTAGGCTTAACTACTGACCTGTTGAAAAACACTTAGGTCACCTAAGTACTTCTCCTTCCACTCTTGCTTTCTTGCATATTGGGAAGTGGTCATCGATAAGTTGAGATATTCTTGCTACACAATCATTCACAAAATTAATATGAACACCTTAATTAAGTTTCAATTACATCTACCACACATTCCTAATATGAACGAATACTTCACTTACTAAAATCTGGGTGGGTATGAATCAAATAGTTAGGGCCTTCAGGTGCACATGGGCACGTTCTATATGCATCAGAATCTGTGCAAAGCAACATATAATCTAACAAAACAAAAATTTATGTCAGTTATATAATGTATATAAGAATTTTTTTTACTTATTACGATATTATACAATATAATTTTCAGTAGTCCAACCTACTAAACTATCAATATATTCATTCTCCAAGTTTTATGCTCTTTAGCATCCTACGTGTCACCTTGATTTTCCCATAAGATGCAACCACATCGCTAAAACAACTCATACAGGTTAATATACATATACAAATAACTTATCAAAAAAGAAACATAAATAGACATAATTTATGCACATTTAGCCATACCTCAAGTTGTGATTTTCATCAAACACAAATTCTGCCATTTCAAAATAATTCTCCTCCATAGGATACCGAAGATTTAAAAAACCAACTATACGATGACATGAGCTTATAAACTTCTACAATGATTTGTCGTACCTAATTATGTGATTACCACTCCTATCCTCAATCTTCATTTTTTTTCCTTTTTTTCCATAGGACCATTATCCACTCTAGCATGAACTTTGTCACCACTATTATTTACATATTCTGAAAAATCTATATTTCGACTCAAGAGTTGACCTTCTTCTAAATCCTTTTCCACATACACATTGGTACTACCAGCACTAATATTTTCTTTGTCCTCATCTCCAAGATCATCATATTCCTCTTTAGTATCCTCGTCTTCCTCTCTACTATTATCTTCCTAACCAAAATTCATGTCTTCAACACTTTTATACGGGTTCTTATTTATTATAGATGCCTCACAAAAATCTTTGATTACTACACTTTTGAACAACTTTATTTCGGTCCGAATAACTTCGATAACATTGGCATGATTAACAACAACTATTTTATTCATTACTTACCTCACTTCGTCAATGGCATCAGCCTTCACTTTTGTGAGTTTAGATTTATATTCACAAGAACAACATTGCATACCATCCGGCTTTAGTATACTGGCTTGGGTAGAAGTAGGTGAAATTCTGGGTTGTGCTTGCTCACTAGCATATCGAACACTATGAAGGATGTCATACACTTTGTGAAGCTGCATTTGTTATATGTAAGTTATGTCATTCCAATATATACCACAAGATTGTATAACAAGAATTGCACAACAACAACAACATTTATTACCTTCACATTTTCATATCCACCAGACCTACGGCTGTAGTGCACCAACTGTCTAATATTAGTACCAGACCAAAATGCTATTGCAAGGATCAACTATGGATGTAGCATAATAGCCTTCTAATAATAGTACCGGACCAAAATGCTACTGTAGAGACTGATCGATCCACGTATCCAAAGTACCAATCCACATTATGGAAAAATATAAGCTGCCAACATAGTTCAATTCTTATTTAAAATTTACAATACAAAGTTCCAACACCACAGGTTAACATATGTATACTTATAAATTACAAATGAATAGAAGCTCATGTTTTAAATTCTTTCCTGTAAGAAATGAGTGCAACCCGGCATATACTTCGTTGACCTCCATTGAAAACCCTCTATAGAATTCATCAAGAATTCTATTATGTATGATGCCCAATTTTTTTTCTTGATTCTTTTAACATCACAAAGTAAAAAGACACAATTAATGTTCATCTAAGTACCTGAAGTTAGCCACAATATGGTACTAATGATAAGCAAGATGAATCGAATTACAAATATGTCATCCACCTCTTTCAAATTCTGTATATCAAGCACAAGGTCACTCACTATGATCCGTCCATCAGGTCCTACTATTTCATCCCTCACTGGATTAATCTCAATATTGTTATACACAAATATTTCTTCCCCACCATCCAATAATCCCATTACAAACTCAAATACTTCTCTTGTAAGCAAGTATGTGTTCCTATGTGTTCCTATGAATTGTCAATGTTTTGGCCTCACTATCAATTCTATCAACTAAATATGATATGAGTGTACTCTTCACAAATGTAGACTTCATTCGAAGAAAACATTTAAAGCCACATTTTGTTATCGCATCTTTCTGTTCATCAGATATCGATGATATGATGCAGCATACTTTCTCCACTGAGCAACGACACTGGGCCTTCCTTGAACCCTTCATTGTAGGCAACGATTTCACTATCCTTTGATGGGACTTCATCCAAGTTTTTACTTCTTCTGCTTTTCAAGTTGCTTAAGTAGAAGGAATGACACCATACTTTGCCTTCTCACTTGGCTTCATTTGCCTAAAAAGAACACCCATCTCTTTACGCATCTAACAATTATTTAAACAATAATTAGCACAAGTACAATGTAAACAATCTCCATAATCAATTAAATTATTTATCTCCTTTGCATTTTTCCTAGGATTATTCTTTTTAATCTCAGAACATTTCTTACTATTGCAAATTAAAGTAAGAATAGTTTTGTTTTTAGTTTTGGAGCATTATTTTAGAACCAAACAATAGTAGTAAAATCATTTTTCACTAACCAAAAATCAACCCACTACTTGATTTTCTTCGGAGGTCCTCCTTCACTACAAGATGGACCATCACAGTCCTTCAATATCTTTCTCTTCGGCGGTATTTTCTACCTCTAGTAAAATAAATTTCAAACTTTATTAACTATATGGATAATATTTTACATACTACTTAGTACCATATTTTAATCACTCTTTCAGTTAGAAACACACAATACTTCCTCAATTCATTTCCATTTTAGACAATGCATATATAGCTAATAATGTACAACTCTATACAGGCTTCAACGTAATATTCCAACTATTCAACTACACTTTCAAAATAGAAATAGAACAAATTCATCTTTAAAATTAAACACATATTTATATCAATCTTTATCCCTTTAATTGCATCTCCTAAGTTTATGAAAAATAAAGTAAGAAACAACCACATGCAACAATTTCCATTATCGAAATTTTGTTCTTCTTTATAACATTCCTTTACAAACAACTACAAACAGAGTCAAGAAAACATAATATCCATTTTCTTTTTCTTTTCCTTTACAAAATTTCTGTTCAAAAATTATATTTTCTAAAATATAAAACAACACTTTCGATTATAGAAATTTTGGACGAAATCGCTTACATGCAAACATACATGAATATAAAAGACAATTTTTAAAACTCCATATTTTGTACCTACATAGCACTAAAAATTTCTTAAACAAAAATATATATAAAGAACACATCCACCATTATCAAAGAAAGAAGTTCAACAAAACTAAAAAAACTCAGGCAAATACCCAGTTTTCATTTTGTCTATAACTTAAGCCTTCGTATTGATTCTTCCACTTTCTCAATTAATCGGAACACTTATGCACTTCACTCTGATTTTAAGCCCTAAAATCCCAATACAGGAGCCCTCCAAATAGTATTTGGTTTTCAGTCGGCCTTCTACACTTCTCTATGATTTTAAGCCCTAAAATCTGAATGAAGAGCCTTCCAAACAATATTCGATTTTCAGCCGTTCACAATCTTTTGCTACCCCTATCATACCTACTCTACCACTCCACAAACTTATTCTGCCCTAATGTTTAAACTTCAACTCTTAGATCGACTATAAAAAATAATCAATGGCTGTGATTAAGAATGGGACTAGTTCCCTATTTTTACCGAGCGAGACATCATCCGTCCCCATCTTGATATATATATATATATATATATATATATATATACACCTTATATGTAATAAGATGTGATCCAAAAACGCAGCTCCTCTATCAATATATATTTTTTTATTTTGCCTTTTTCTAAGGCGTGTATTCTAAACATAAGAATGAACTACTCTGTTTTAGGGTATGTTCATTAGGATGGAAAAGGGAGAATAATGAAAAAGTTTGAAGGAATTAAAAAATTAGGTTATTTGATAGGAGAGAAAAAAAATGAGAAAGAAAAGTGGAATAAAAATATGGTTGAGCCTACATAAATTTTTTTTCCCAAAAAAAAGAGAGAAAATGGAAGGAACTAGATTTGTTAGTGCGTAGATAAGTTAAATTGCTAAACTACCATTATATATTTAACTCTAAATAATAACAACATATAGATTAAATAGTTATTTTAAATTCAACTTTCTTTCCTTCCTACATACGAAAAAACTATAAGGGAAAAAACATTCCTTTCTATCTTACACAATTTTTTCTCTCTTATTTTTTCCTTCTCCCCTAATTTTTTTCCCTTTCTATCAAACAAAGAGGAGGATTTGTGACATCACTTTTCACCATCTTGCCTCACTTCTTCAACAACATCTTTTTTGACATCACTACTAATCGGACTAAAATTCACAATGTCCATCCTTATGTCTTATCCATCACCATTTTTTTTGCTATCCCATTACACTACATATCTACTAATAACCAACGAAATTATATGCGTATAGATTGATATAAATCAACATGGAAATTCTACTATAAGACTTTAATATTCGATCCTAGCACAACAACCTCATCATACGACCTGCAATTAATCTAATGTTCAATAGGCCCCATAAAGTATAATGAATAAGTAAACTAGAACGCATTGACTATACCCATGTTCTTCTCCCTTATCCGCTCAAGTCATGTTATTCTTCATACTTATCAGCTAACCCTAGTTCTCATATCGCATCAACTAACCTAATTTTTAGCCTTGTTGAAGCCATTAAAATCATGCGATTGAAATCTGGAGGCCTAGTTTGTGCCTGTCCTTATCCAATTATTGCATAAACACCCTCATATGAAAATTTTCTCACATATTTAGGGGTTAAGAATCATAAAGGAAATTTTTCCTTATTTCAAAACTGAACTCCATAATCTTAGACATAGATCTGTTAATTATTGGTCTATATTTGGGCCAAATTTAGAAATAAATCAAATAATTAATGATTTATATCACATACTAGGTAGAAAATACCAGATATCTACCCTTAACATTGGATCATTCATACTAGGTAAATAGGTTAAAATTTAGTAAACTTACTATTGTCCATACTTATGTCTATAGCTCTTAATCTTGATGAGGACTTGGAGTTGAATCCTTAAGCAGAAGCAAATCAATGGAGTTTTGAATCCTTGATGGGTTTTGAGGGTCTTCCATAACCAAAGCTTAAGGTGCTCTAATGGAGTTCTCTCTTGGTAGGGATAGAGACTACAAAAGATGGGCACATCTTTTCTTTAGTTATGGGGACTTTCTTTGGTTGTGGGGACCATAACCTTAACCTAACCATGGGTGGATAACCCAACAAGGATATCCATCAATCTTAGTTGGATATCCAATGAGAGGCCACATTTTGATCCATACCCAATGGATATTCTAGGCCCAATCCTTATTTGATTACAATTCTATTGGGTTTACATAAAGTGAAATGGCCTAACACAATTAACATAACAAGTGGCCCATATCCACATAGGAAATTGCTAAATTTCTTAACAATTTCCCACTTAGGTTATGTGTATACCAAGTTTAATTATATTGTTGAACTAAAAGCTAGCCATAAAAATGCTATATCATTTCTGAGTATCCCTGAAGTAACAATTTGGTCTATTAGTAAACTAACATGAGACCGAAGTGCTCATCACTTTACTTATAAAAATGGCAACTAGAACTCTCAATGATTACCATACTAATATTCCAGAATAATATAGATTGAGTATAGAATATGGCATGGAAATTACATGTAATGTGATTTTAATCGTGCCTATTTCCAATTGATTCAACTTAAATCGAAATGAGATCGACTTTAGTCATTCTCCTTTAATGCATTACCGTAAACTTTATATTAACTATGATAAAAAAGAAAAGAATATGAAGGAAAACATCATCATATATATAAAATTCAGAGTTTACATAAAATCCATCAATCAAATACTGTAGTAATTCAAATAAATTAAGTGTCACTAACAAGTACACAAACTGAACTATAAACTCCCATTAAAACTAGATATTATCCAATAAAACAATACCCATATAAGCAGTATACCCATGAAACACCTTGGGTGGAATACCTTTGGTTAGCGGATCTAAAATTATAGAGTTTGTACTAATATGCTCTATTGATACTAATTTACTCTGACCTCTCTATTTTATAACTAGGAACTTAATGTCTATATACCTCAACTTTAAAGAGCTTCTATTACTATTGGAATACAGCACCATTGAGTTATTGTCACAATAAAGTTTCAATGGCTTTTCAATGCCATTTACTATACATAAACCCGATGATGAAATTTCGTAGCCATATTCTATGATTGGCCTCATAACAAACTATGAACTCAACCTCTATAGTTGAGGTAGCTACGAATGTCTACGTAGCACTCTTCTAGGAAATAGCTACTCCAGCTAATAGATAAACATAGCCTAATATGGATCTTTTACAATCTAGGCATCCAATAAAATCAGAATTAGAATACCTAATGATCTCCAAAATTTTTTATCTCTGATAAGTGAGCATATAATTCTTTGTTCTTTGTAAATACTTCATAACTCTCTTTGCTACTTTCTAAGGATCCATTCTAAGATGACTCAGATATCTTCCTAACAAGGTAACTATGAACGCAAAATTCAGACGTGTATATACTCGAGCATACGTAAGACTTCCTACGACCGAAGCATAAAAATGTTTTTGCATAGCTTCTATTTCAATATTATTCTTGGGTATTATTGGAGGCTGAATTTATCTCCTTTAGACATAGGAGTGTATGATAGTGTATATTTTTCTATACCAAATCTATTAAATACCCTTTCCATATAGTTCTTTTGTGATAGTCTAAGGATACCTCAAGAACGATCTCAGTATATCTGTATATCTAATACAAAATAGGTAATTCCAAGATCTTTCATTTTGAAATTATTTGCAAGAAATTTCTTGGTGTCATGCAATAAGTATATATCACTACTTGCTAGTAGTATGTCATCAACATATAGCACTAGGAAGATAAATTTACTCCCACTGAACTTATATTATACACAATCTTCAACTAGATTACCTTGAAACTAGATGAGATAATCACTTCATAAAACTTATGATACTATTGGTAGGAAGCTTATTTGAGACCATGGATGGACTTCTTAAGTTTGCAAATCATAGACTTTGGGCCTCTAAATAAAAAGTTTTTTAGTTATATCATGTAAATTATCTCTTCAATATTGCTATTAAGAAATGCAGTTTTAACGTCCATCTGATGTTATTCAAGGTCAAAATGAGCCATAAGTACTATAATGATTTTAAGAGAATCTTGGGATGCTACAGGAGAGAAATTCTCTTTAAAATCGATATCTTCCTTTTGAGTGTAGCCTTTTGCAATAAGACAAGCTCTATATCTCTCAACATTACTTTTTGAATCTCTTTTGGCTTTAAATATCAATTTACAACCAATGGGGTTCGCACTTACAGGTAACTTGATAAGATCCCAAATGTCATTATCCTTTATAGACTTCATCTCCTCATTCATGGCATCGGTCCACTTTTGAAAACTAGAATTTTGTTTGACTTGTATAAAGTTGATTGGATCATCTTTTATTATTCTTATGTCAAACTCATATTCTCAGAGATAGACGATGTAATTGTCTGAAATCACACTTCTTTTTTTGTCTAGTAGACCTCTTTAAAGGCACTTATTTTTAGGGTTGTTAAGTTTGCTCTTCAGAAGTATTACTCATATTTGGAGCAAGAAGTACTTAATCATTATCTTGTACTGGTATTGCATCTTGAATAAAGTCAGGTATAGAAGCCTGATCTTTTTTTATGGCTACTAAAGGAAGAAGAACAAATTCCTCTTCAAAGATAATGTCTCTAACTTTATCTTTTCCCCAAACTTAATATTCTTAAGAAATTTTTCATTTCCCATCTCAAAAAAGGATCTTATAGTGAAATTATATAATTTATAACCCCTTGACCTTTCAGAATACCCAACGAAGTAGCAGCTTATTGTTCTTGAGTCTAGTTTTTTTTTTTTTCATTTAGCTTTTAAGGCCTTGCCTCAGCTAGACAATCCCAAATATGTAAATGATTAATACTAGGCTTGTGCCCAGTTCAAAGTTCATAAGGGATTTTAACTACTATTTTACATGATATTTTATTTAAAATGTATACTGCAATTTTGAGTGTTTCACCCCAAAGTGATTCTGATATGGTGAAATGAATAAATATACTCCTTACCATATCCTCGAGGATCCTATTTCGTTATTCTGCTACACCATTCATGCTAGGTTTCCTAGTATGGTGTATCGTAAAAAGATGCCATATTCTTCTAAATACTTAGCAAAGGATCCTGGATGTTGTTTACTTGACCCATCATATCTATTGTAGTATACAATACCATGATCATATTTAATAGCCTTATTATTCTTATCAAGTTGATTTTCAACTTTAGTTTTATAAGCCTTAAATACGTCCAATGATTGAGATTTCTCGTGTATTAAATAGATATACCTATGCTGAGAATAGTCTCTATGAACGTGATAAAGTATTGTTATCCATTCTAAGAAACTGTAGCGAATGGGCCATAAATGTCCATATGAATTAGTTCTAAGATATTAGAGCTCCTATTAGCACTTAACTTCCTAACATTTGTTTGTTTTCCTTTTATACACTCAATACAAATTTTAAAGTCTATCAAATTAAGGGAACCAAGGGTTCCATCAGACATAAGACGTTCAATTTTTTGTTTAGAAATGAGCTTATTAAGATCTTATTTCTCCTTTTGGGTATTGTATATAGTCTTAAAGTTGTTATATTGTGCAGGAAGAGAGATAAGAACCAAAGCCACAAGCATGTCATCTGACATCTCTAACTTAAGTTTTTAAGTCTCACTACTAAGTAAGATATTTGCATGATGTACTCCCTTATGTTTCCTTTGCCGCTATATTTTATTGAGATGAGCCTTGTTAAGGTACTGATCATCTCAGCATTTTCATTCTTGAGATATACTTGTCAAGGCCAACAAGGAAAGTTTTAGCATTTTCCTATTTTGGCAAAGAGCCCCTCACGTTTTTTAGAATAGAGTACTTCATTATCATGATACATATATGGTTGGACCTCTCCCACTATTCACTGTATATTTTCTGCTTAGTAGTACTCTCAGTTAGAAAATAGAGGTCAAGATCCATACAACCTAGCACAATGATGACATTTTCTTTCCATGGCTTGAAGTTTGTACCGTTAAGCGCAGGAATGGTACTTAAGTTGACAAAAATATTTGAAGCAAAAATTGAACAAAGAACAAAAAATAAAATCATAGATAATATTCTCACAATTAAAATGTCATATGTAAGCATGCAAATTAATAATATATGCAAAATATGACATAATATATCAAGATGGGCTATTCTATTACAAGATACCTAGTACAATTCTAATATGTCTTCCTTTGGGCCGATTTATTAACTTGTAAGTTGTACTCTTAAGTGCAACACTCAAATATTGATGGTAAATCTCGTCAAATAATGAATCTTCTTTTGGGCAGATCCATTATTCATATAGGAGTTTGACAATCATCACATGTTTACCATCACAAGTGTGTTTATCATTCGGTCAAATAATCACCTTCCTTGTGCCGATGATTATTCGTAGAAATAATAAACTCATAACATCTTTATATTCTAAAATAAACAAGCCTACACAAATAAGGTCACTTGGACGACATACTTTTTCAACTCAATTATCCTATAATACAAGACTAAATGTGCATAGAAAATAATTATAATACCCAATCAAATAGAGTTTTCAAAAGCATGAACCAAAATCAATTGAGTTTATAAAATTATCAACTTTTAAAACTAAATAGAGTTTTTAACAGATAAATATGGGTCTATCTTAAGTAGATTTGAGATAAGGAACTTAATTTATCAAGTTTTGGATTGAAACCCCTTGAAGTAGGCCAAAAACGACTCAATCCTACCCAAAATAGGACAAAAAACTTGAATTAGGTCACAAAAAATGACCTATGCATCTGCAAGTGTAACGTTATGACATTACCAGTGTAGTACCGCATCACTCATATATCTAGAAGACGCTCTTGTCTCTAGAAGTATAGAGCTACGGCCTATGGTTGTGGCACTGCGGTGCTGAGGCGCCACCTACTGCAACCTTTCTTTTAATAATTGAAAATTTTAACAAAATAACTTCCAAATTTAGGATTTTTTTTAGCCTCTAATCATATACTTTATGATCTAAAACTTAATTTTTAACTCTCAAAATAACAAATATATATATATATATCAAATATCTCAACAAAATCACTTAAATCACAAATCATACATGTAGCTTCAAAACTTAGGAAATCAAATAGATGAAGTTCTAAACTTAAAAACCTAAAACAAGCATGATTCAAACCCAAATATCTAATATGAACAAATGTTCTGATACCACTTATTAGAAATAAATCAAATAACACATAATTTATAGCACATATTGGGTAGACAATACCAAATGTCTACCCATAATATATGATCATTCATGCTAGGTAAATATGTTAAAATTTAGTGAATTTACCATTGTCTATAGCTCTTAATCTTGATGAAGACTTAGAGTTCAATCCTTAAGTGGAAGTAAATCAATAGTCTTAAACACTTGATGGGTTTTAAGAGTCTTCCACAACCAAAACTTAAGGTACTCTAAAGCAGTTCTCTCTTGGTAGGGATGGAGGATATAAAAGAGGAGCATATCTTTTTTTTGGTTATAGGGACGATAACCTTGACCTAACTATAGGTGGATAACCTAACTAAAGTATCCATATACTCGAGTTAGATATCCAAAAGGTATCCACATTTTGATCTACACCCAATGAATATTCTAGGCCAAATTCTTATTTGATCACAATTCTATTGAGTCTACATAAAATGAAATGACTCAACACAATTAACATAAAAAGTGGCCCATATCCACATAGGAAAGTGTTAAATTTCCTAACATAATCTTCTCCACCACCAGCATTAATATTTGAAAGCAACATAATCATCATCACCAACCCAACTGTAAACCCATCAATTTCAAAGCATCATCACCCGTTATTGAAATTTACTCATACACTTTCCTAAATTCTTAAACTTATTATCATAGATGAGTCTCAAATTTCTAAGAATAGTTTTCATTATGAAGCTGGACCTTTTTTCTAATTTAGGGATTTAAGGAGTAAGAGATAAAGAAAGAGATAAATAAATACCATGTTCTTAATTTGGGTAGATTCAGAACACCCAGAAGAAGATGAAGAACAAGACATAAGAATAAATAACATTAGATATAAATGGAGGAAGAGCTTTAGATTTACCGATATCCTTGCTTTATTGGATCTAGATACCTATTTCAATTAGACTAGGTACAATGCTCATATTTATTTGATTTACTTAACTAGATTTTCACAAGTCATGTTTCTGCATTCAAGAAGAAAGTTTGGTGATTTTTTTCTCCTTTTTAATGAAAAATCTAACTTTATCTACTAATCATATATGTTTTGACAAATATTATGGCGTGCGCACCTCATACCATCTAAGCCACTGATTTAGATCCAACTGCCATTAAAAAGGTTTAACAAGGTTGATATGATAAGGTCAAAAAGAGGGGTTAGAAATCTCCTAAATCAACAAAGCAAAAACAATTAAAAGTTCATAATAGGTGGTAAACTTTTGAGGTCAGTTGAATCCATTAATGATGGACTAATAAATGAAGATTTAACAACTCGACAAGACGATCCTAGACCACAATCCCCCTTAACACACTTACTATAATGTTTGTCATCATCACTCGAATCACTGAAAATTATACTTAGGTCCATATATCAAAGTTGAAGTAGATAAAGCACCACCACCTCCTACAAATGTATAACTTCCTGTCTTTTGGTTACTTTCATAAACAATATTTTCTCCCAAATCATTATGAATTCCCGCCAACTTTTTTTTTTTTTCAAATATTTCATACAAGCATGCTAACAATCCTTTATAGCTCCACTGCATAATAGATAAAAGGAATTCCTTAAAATTTTCTCCTATCCTGATCACTTTTCCTACAATCCTCCTTAAATGAACGCACTTATATTTTTATGATTTTAATCTTTTCTTATAATAAATCATGTTTAACATCACAATGCTTTACCACTTCCAATATATACTCCGTACTTGGTGATTCCATTCCTAGATGACAATATTAATAAGTCAGCATACTATCTTTAATACTTCTACTAAATACAAATGCAAATAATATTTTACAACCCATTATTCAATAAATAGTTCTAAATTCAACTCTTACTAATCCTTTAATATTAGTGTTTATAATAGTACACAAATTTAAAAATAAGCGGCAAAAAATGAAGTTATGTCATCATTAAAAAGACTAACTTCAACTATAGTATTCACTAATATTTTTGATGGACATTTTATACTCAAAATATGAGTATATATATATTTCCCACAGATCTATAATTTCTTCACAAAAAAGGTCACACAAACTACCAATGTTCTTACCTTTCCCTAACCTAAAAATTCAACATGTGCTAATGATTGTGCATTGATAGTACGGAATTTATACTCCAAAACTACATAATGTAACCCAAATTTCAGTGTCACACAATTCCTATATTCCAAAACTAAATATTTTCATCCAATTATCACTACATACCTTGTCCTTCACGTTTATTAATTCTCTTTTTGTTATGTTTTGACTTTATAAAACTCCCTTCTTTGGATGAAAGATAACCAAAATAGCGTAACATCATTCTTAAAATAGAAGTACACTATATCATCCTCTTCAATTAAGCATATCAATTTCTTAAACTATGACAACAAACTATTTTATAACCTAAATCAATTGCACATTCTCTTACCCAATCTCAGATACAACTAATTTATAATAAAATAAACTCAGATGCCATAAAAAATGTCACCACTTTAGTTAAAATGATAATTCATAGGTTTACCAATTGAGTTTCACTATTATGGCCCTATATCAGGGAACAAAAAGAATAAAAATACTACAACACATAATAAAAATATATATTTCAGAATACTTCCAGCCTATGACTTCCCTCCAATACCCACAGATCTCGAATATGGAGCGAACAATATTAAAAGGAAAAACTCTAGAAATCAATAACTTACAACACCTGAACCTCTTAAGGATAACATCATACCGTCACTTCTGAAAGTGACAGCTAGGAAAAGAGGTCATCTCTCTTATATAGAGACAAGGTTGGGAGGTAGAAATTTTAGGGTTGATACAATAGATCGAGCAAGCTAATAACTGAGACCCTAAGCTACAATGGAGGTTCAACCATTAGTTTACATCTGTTAAATAAGAAAATGAGTCTCTTTTTTTATCTATTTCGTGTTATACGCTGTCTATATTATGCTGTAATTACTATGAATTTTTTCACATAGAGCACCAAAGCTAACTCACCCTCTGATCTAGAATACACAGCCCAGAAATAAGGAACACCAAAATAGTTGTTTCTTGGGGATGTACCATAGAAATCCCCTTAGATCTTTTATCATCTTCCAAAGTAATAATAATGACATTAATAATTAGAATAATCTAATACCACTTTTTAATCTCATGTTTAAATTGTGAACTATATTAAAATATTTCATTTGATATCACATGATAGATTATTCGATCTCAATCCTATTTCACTCATCTAAATTTAAAGGGATTATGGTACAAATGGTCCCTGAGCTATCCAACTTGCAACAATTTAGTCAAGATTTAATTATAGTGATTGAGCCTCTAAATTTTCTGATTTGAAGTAATTTAGTTCTTAAATTATCTAATTTACAATGTGCTATTAAATTTATGACAAAAATACATGTGAGGAGTACGTTATAATATTTAAAAATGTATTTAAAGAAAAATAAACTAAACAAAAAGATTTAGAGATAATGAAAGATGTATTTTTCGCATTCTTTAGGGCTCTTAGAGCTGCAAATTTAGATAAAATTTTCTGTGATTGTTCATTTTTATACTTGAAAATTTTAAATTATATTTCAAATACACTTTCAAATATCACCTTCCTCACGTATATTTTTGGTCAAAATTTTAATAACATGTTATAATTTAAACACAATTTAAATAGTCCAAATACTAAATTGCTACAAATCAGAAAATTCAAGAGCTTATCTGCTACAATTGAAATTTTGAGAACCAAATTACCATAAATTAGATAATTTAGGAATCATATATGCTATTAACCTAAATTTTAAATGGATCTTGTAATTTATAACGGTGAAAAGTTACTCTTTTTTGGTCGGGTCACCTCGAAATTGACATCACTTCATATTGTACTGACTTCACTAGTAATTAGACCTATTGACGGAAGTTATCTGATCCGTTGATAACGTAGTATTGAATCGAAATGTTTTGCTAGGTCACAAAACAAAACAAGTTAACATTTTATGGTAAAAAAAAATAGGGATAATAATATTTTTGTACTATGTATCTAGGTTCTTTATTTGATTTATACCCTTAACTTCTGTTGTTATCAAAATTGACATTTTATTTTAAATTTATAATAAATTGATCATCTTTATATGTTTAATACTTATTCTGACTAATAACAAATTGATCCTCTTCATATGTTTATTGTGAAGGAAATTGTGTGGCGATGCTTTAACCTCGCAGGCTCTTTCAATTGTTTGTTCCACTTAGTGCTCCAGATTTTATTTCCACTTTTGTTTATGATGATTGTATCTCAAAACCTACCTATAGGTTATGTTAGCTTTTATATCTTATATTATTTTTCTCATTTTCTTATTTTTTAGAGGTTTGGTTTCACGTCCCCTTTTATTAGGTGTCTTTTTTCTTCTTCTTAAGTTTCCTTCATTTTATTGAGTTTTACCGAAAATAAAGAAATAAATTATTTATAAAAATAAATCACAATAACCAATAAAAAAAAATAAAAAATCATGTTTTTCCCTCGAATCGTTCCTCTCTTATTTACTTTCTCTCCACTTTTCTTACCCTCCCTCCAAAATTTTTCCTCTATTCTTTTAAGTAAAAAATTACAAAATTTTGAATCCCATATAATTTAAAGCGAAAAATTCAAACCACATTTTATTCAATAAAATGAGTCTTAAAATAGAAAAATCATTCTAACAAAAAGCCTGTATGATTGTTTGGTTTCATATTAAGTTACGGAACTCTTAATCCATAATAATCTTAATTTCATCAAATAATAGAACTATAATTCTATCGTAAAACGATAAAATTATAATTCCGTGGATCTCTTTAAAATTTTAAGTTTTATTTTCACGTGTCTTAAAAAAAATAAAAATATTTTATAATATTTTATTTATTATGCTTTTATTTTTATTCCCGTCTCAATTTCATTTGGCTGCGCTGCGATTTCAATGGTCATTCCAATTCCCATTTATCGAACCACGCATAAGCTCAAGGTTAACAAGGAAGGGGATTGGTCTCTCTCCTTTCTCCAACCACGGCAAGTACTGCCCTTGCCCAGGAGCCTCCGTCCCAGGTGTCCACGACACCTTAAATGACCCCAATCTGACCCAAATCCTCAGCTGCACCACAACTCTCCGCCTGCCGTGCTCTACTCTCGCTCTCGCTCTCGCTCCTCCGTTTCCTTGCCTATCCCAAGGTCAAGCCCAACCCCAGCACTGAACTTTTATTTATGTTTGAGCTTGTGACCAAGTATTTGTTTTTGGTGTTGTTCTTCTGATTGTGGATTTTGTGTATGGTATTTTCTCAATGTAGAACTAGAACCTTTATTTCTTGGGGGGAAAATAAAAGAAGAAAACATTCATTGAGCAATGAGAAAGAGAGAGGTCGAGGCAATGAAATAGAGAGTAAGGTGAACAAGTTTGAGAGGGGAAGGAGCCCAGGGGAAATTAGAGTTCTACTCAGTGATTTGAATTGATTTGGTTTGGTGAGGTTGTTAGTTTTAGTTTTTGATGACGAATTATTATTCTAATTGTTTTTATTTTATCCTAATTTGGTTTGGAGTATTTTAGAAAAATACTGATTAGTCTATAATTTCTTTTAATACATTATCTTCACTTTTACCATTCACCGTAGCAAACCACCTTCTTCTTCAGTGTCCAAATCAATTCAAAAAAGAAAGAATTGAAAGAAGAAAAAAAAAATAAAATGTGATTTTCGATTTTCTCAAATCGAAACTCACTTTTGTACAAAACACTTAGAATTAGGGTTTCTGAAAAACCCCAATTGATTATTATTACTTTATACTTTCAAATTCGTGTTTTTAACTGGGTTTCAATGAAATTAGGGTTCTTGCAGAGAACATCGTGATGTTCACGCCGCAACGGAAACCGATGACGGTGGCGCTGTCCCTGGCGCCGAGGGTCGGCGCCGACAACGGCAAAGCGGCGGCTTCTCTAGACGGCCCGCCGCCGCCGCCATTGGGTTCGCTGAGCGAGACCCGGGTCAAAACGACGTCGGATTCGGAGTTGGATGACTGGAGAAGGTTTAGGGAGGTGGGTTTGTTGGACGAGGCTTCCATGGTGAGGAAAGACCACGAAGCACTTGCTGAGAAAGTCACTAAGCTTGAAACTCAGGTTAGACCAAAACTATTAAACGACATTCTTTTTTTTATTGCTGATAAATTGCTATTGTCATATGCAAGTTTGTATGAGCAAGAAAGTTAGGACTAGAGTCAGGATGTTTGTCTGCTGCTTGTGAGATTAATATTTGTTTTCTAGCGTAGTTTGCATATTGGGTGGTCTTGAAAGACGAGCTTGTTTAGTTGGGTTACGTATATATTGAACGTTCTAGAACCTACGATGTATTGCTTTGGAGGTGGGATTGATTCAATAGCAGAATTAGCTTAGACCAGCTTAGGGGAGTTCTGACGATTAATCTTTACAGATATCTGATTCTAAAATCATACTAAGATCTGTGGCCGGCTGGAAGGAGCAAGATTTGAGATTAGTATTAAGATCAAGCATTTTAAGTTTGCTGCATTAGAACCTTACACGTTGTTGGAGGTAATGGATTGCAAAAATAGAAAACAATGGCATAGAAGCAACTAGGTAATTCCAGTTGCTGAGGTGAGAATCGCACTCAGAGAAAGATAAATCGAATTGCAAGCATTGTAGTGTCGTACGGTCTGGTCTTCCTGTTGAATGAAACATCTAAATGGCCATACTTTATCGTTGTTTTCCTTGTTTCTGTCATGGAAGGGGATTCTTATGTTCCTTTTGCAGTTTTTCTCTTCAAATTTGTTTTTTCTATGTAACTAGTGAACTTATAGTTATTTGGCTAAAATTTATTCGAGCAATTATTTTGCACCATCTTATGAATTCTCTGTTGGACAGCTCTTTGATTATCAGTATAACATGGGGCTCCTCCTGATTGAGAAGGAAGACTGGACTTCAAAGTTTGAAGAACTGAGGCAAGCTTTAGCAGAAACACATGAGATTCTAAAGCGTGAACAATCAGCTCATTTAATTGCATTTTCTGAAGCTGAGAAGCGAGAAGAGAATCTGAGAAAAGCATTGGGTGCTGAGAAGCAGTGTGTTGGTGAGGTATGATGCCTCTTTTTGTATTTTACACCCACATGTTATTTCTTTGCATTGCTTTGAACTTTTTCACCTGTCATGTCTGATATTATGACGTTCAAACTGAGGCTGGGTTCTCTTGGTACCTTTTTCCTCTGAATAAATTTTATTTGACTAATGTGCGTTCATATATAAATCCAGCTGCTTTTTTTTTTTTGTATTTTTTTACTGGCTGAAGACAAGTCATTATCTTTCTTTCACAACTCACCAATGTTGTGTATTCTTTTATAAGTATTATGCTTTCCCTTTTCTATTTTTCTTTGGGACGTTCTTATTGTTGTTATGACATGGAGGTGTTGCTTTTACAGCTAGCAAAATCTCTTGGTTCCATATTATACCCGTTCTCCTGTACTTGAGGAATATGTGATGGGACAAGGTGCCCCATCTCATGAGGCGCTGCAGAGTGGCACCTTCCGTGCAAAATAATCGTTTCTATTTGAGGCTTTTGGTTGTTAGTTATATCTCTGGTTGTTATTTTCTTTCTGTTACATTCTTATGCGAAGTATTGAGCAGTTTATTAGATCATTTGAAGAATATGTCATTGTGCATCTAGTTGGTTTTGTTAATTATGCATCATATTTATTATTACTGGAATTATAGATTTTGATTTATGTTTGTTTTCCTTGTGGCAGCTTGAAAAGGCTTTGCATGAAATGCATGAAGAGCAGGCCCAGATCAAGCTTACATCTGACTCAAAGTTTGCTGAAGCAAATGTATTGGTAATTGGAGTTGAAGAGAAATCTTTGGAGATAGAGAAGAAGTTGCAAGCTGCTGAAGCAAAGCTTGCCGAGGTAAATAGGAAGAGTACCGAGTTGAAGATAAGGTTGAAAGAGGTGGAGGCTTGTGAAAGTGTGCTTCATAAGGAGCAGCAGACCTTAAGCACAGAGTATGATCTATCTTCCCTGTTTTTAGTTTCTACAATAATTGATTCTGACCCTTTTTGGAACACGGGTATCAAATTAAATTTGTTTGTTCTAATTGCGCTCAGGCGAGAAACACATAAGGCAACTTTCTGTAAACATCAGGATGACTTGCAAGAGTGGGAGAGGAGACTACATGAAAGGGAAGAGAGGCTGTGCAAAGGTCGGAGGACCCTCAGTGAGAGAGAGGAGAAGGCTGATGAAAATGAAAGGATTCTTAAACAGAAAGAGATGGAAATTGAAGAGTTAGAGAAGAAACTTGATTCGTGTAACTTCCATCTGAAACAGAAGGAAGAAGATGTAACAAAATGGCTGGCTGACTTACTAACTAAAGAGAAAGTGGGTTCCCCCTTTACATTTTTCTATAATTGAGGTTTGTTCTAGTAAATAATATTGAAACTTTATGCTTAAGTATTCTCTTTTCTTAATTTGATTGCAGGAAGCTGATTCTTTGAGAAACTTTTTAGAGATGAAAGGCAAAGAATTACAATCACTAGAAGAGAAGCTTAGTTCACGAGAAAAAGTGAGTGCACGCCCTGATGTGTCTGCTTTGAAACATAAGACCCATGTTTTGGTTCTACAGTTACAAATTATTCAATTCTTTTATTTTGACATTTTTTATGTTGTAGATACTTATTTTGGTTGACTTGATTCATTGCTTGATACGTGTTATGTATTAAGGATGTGGGTAGAGTTTATTCATGTGATTAGTACTAATCTTGCTTTATATTTTTTCGTAACAGGTTGAGGTACAGCAGTTGCTTGATGAACACAAAGCTATTTTTGATGTGAAAATGAAGGAGCTTGAATTGGAAATAGAAGAAAAGCGGAAGTCTCTTGACAGAGAACTTTCTTCCCAGGTGGACGCACTAGGAAAGAAGGAAGCTGAAATAAACCACAAGGAAGAAAAGTTAGGAAAGAGAGAACAGGCACTGCACAAGAAGTCTGAGAGGCTTAAGGAGAAAAACAAAGAATCTGAAGAAAAGCTGAAATCTATAAAGGAGAGGGAGAAAATCATCAAAGCTGAGGAGAAAAGGCTGGAGGTGGAAAAGCAGCAAATGCTTGCAGATAAAGACAGTGTACAGGGTCTCTTAGCTGAAGTTGAGAAGATAAAGGCTGAAAATATTCAGCTTGAGCTACAAATTCGTGAAGAGAGAGAGAACCTGAGAGTAACTAATAAAGAGAGGTCAGAGCATGTCCATTTGCGGTTAGAATTGAAACAGGAAATTGAAAATTATAGACTTCAGAATGAGTTGCTTTTGAAGGAAGCTGAAGATTTAAAACAGGAGAAAGATAATTTTGAGAAAGAGTGGGAAGATTTGGATGAGAAAAGATCTGAAATTAGCAGAGAGCTCACAGAACTAGTTGAGGAGAAGGAAAAACTGGAAAAAGAGCAAGAGTTGGAGGAGAACAGATTGAAAGAGGAGAAACATGCAGTACAGGAATTTATACGGAAGGAGTTGGAAAATATCAATCTGGAAAAAGATTCATTTGCAGCTAAAATGAAGGTTGATCGGTTAGCTTTATCTGAAAAGGCTCAATTTGAGCATAATCAAATGGTTCAAGAGATTGAGTTGCAGAGAATGAATCTTGAGACTGATATGCAGAAAAAGCAAGAGAAAATGGAGAAGCTTTTCCATGAAAGGGACAGAGCATTTGAGGATCAGAGAGAGAGAGAGCTTAATAAAATTAAGCAATTGAAGGAAGTTGCTCGAAAAGAAAGGGAAGAAGTAAGGTTGGAAAGGGATAGAATTGAAAAGCACAGGGAAGAGCTTATGCTGAACAAGGAGCAATTAAAACTAAACCAACTTGAAATACAGAATGATATTGATCTGCTTGGTATTCTGAGCAAGAAGATCAAGTATCAACGAGAAGAGCTTATCAAGGACAGAGGGCAGTTCCTTTCTTTTGTTGACAAGCTCAAGAGTTGCAAGGATGGTGGAGAGATAGCTACAGAATTCATACTTTCTGATTTCCATGTACCTGAAGTGAATCATGGGGATGCTGTTCCTCTTCCAAGCCTTGATGATGAACGTGTGGAGAAGTCCTCACGTGGTTTAAATGTTTCAGATCTGGGATCATCAAAGTCAGGAGAGGGCTTCTCTTGGCTTCAAAAGTGCACATCCAAGATTTTTAAGCTTTCTCCGAGTAAAAAATTAGAGAATGTTCCTGCTCCAATATCTGTGGAGTTGCCACCATTATCTACTCTTCAGGTCAAAACTGAAGAAAAAGCAAATGAGTCTAAAGTGCTTGACAGTGATGGAGGAAGAGGGCCTGGTGGACCAGCCTTTTCGAGAATTTCTAATGATGCCGTTAATGCTCAGAAAGTCCGATTTGGCGATGTCATTAGAGAGATTGATGATGGGTATGCTTCAGATCATAGCCCATTTGACAGTAAGGTGGAAGAAGTTCCAGAAGATTCCCTGCAGTCAGAACTGAAGAGTGGTCTTCGAAAATCTAGTAGGAGGCACCAACCTGGATTGCATAGAACACGTTCTGTGAAGGCAGTTGTTGAAGATGCGAAAGCATTTCTTGGGGAAGCCCTAGAGGAACCTGGATCAAATATAATAATGCAACCTAGTGATTCTTACAATATTAACGAGGAAAGCCATGGAGATTCAGGCCATGCTGAGAGAAGATATGGTAACACTACTAGGAAACGGCAGCATGGTCAGACCTCAAATATTTCAGAAAGTGAGCAGGATGCAGGTGATAGTGAAGCATGTTCCGGTAGTGTTACTGCTGGTCGGAGCAGGAAGAGGCAGCAAACTGTTTCTTCAGGTTTGCAAACACCTGGAGAGCGATACAATTTCAGACCACGCAAGAAGTAAGTTATAATTTTTAGCACGTGTGAAAGATGCATGATCCTGCAAGATAATTTTCGTTTACACTTTTTCTACAAACTGGAAAACATTTGCTGGTCTTGAAATTTTATCCCAATATTGATCAGTGTAGGAACAGCTAAAGTTGACCCGAAAAAGACAAAAGAGAAAGAAGCTGGAGGCAGTGGTTCGGTGGATGTAGCAGGAAACCCTGAAGCTGTCTCTATATCATTGTCAGAAGTAGCTAGGAAGAGCAAGAAAACCAAACAAGCTGTGCAGGTAGTTACAGTAAAGAGTGTGGAGTTCGCAGAAGAGAAAGTTGTGCGGGTAAAATTTTTTGATTTTTGGGTGTCTGCTGTTTTTTCAATGATGGTAGATAATTTAGATCATGGTGTTGACATTTCAAATTCAACCTCTTATACTTTACTTTGATGCAGTTTATAACACCAGTAGATGCTGATTATGATACTGGTGCCGCAAAGTCAGGTGAAAATACGGAGTTGAGCGTTGAAGGAAATGTTACTTCGGAATATGGTCATGAAGATGAAAATGGAAGCACAATCCACGAGAGTGATGATGATTATGATGAAGAAGAAGACGAGGAGGAGCAGCCTGGTGAAAAATCAATAGGAAAAAAGTTATGGAATTTCTTCACAACGTGACAGCACAACATTCTTTTGCGCCATATCTACAATCAAAATTTTTGACATAGATTTTATTGAAGGGATTTCTTAACATCTTTTTGGTTCTTCTCCCTTTGCTTTGTAATTTTGCGGGAAAAAAAATCGTTTGAAAAAAAAAATTGGGTTGGCATATTTCAGTACTTGAACTCTGGTGTTTTCTCCTTTTAACCCCAATTCGAAATTTTTCTTCTTTTTTGCTACGATTTTCATTGCTTTATTATCCACCGCTTTGTATGTTTACACGTATCTCTCTCTGTCAGTGTGTATGTAGGTAAGTTATATTTACATATATATATATATATATATTTTATGTGTATGTTGTATGTACGTGTTTATGTGTGAATTGAAATCGTTTGGGATTGTAGGAGGTGAACTACTTTGCAAAGTTGTTATGGTACTCTCTGCTCCGGCTACCTCTGAACTACCATTCCTTGATGGTTAGGTTATTAGTTTTTGTGAATTTTATTTAAAATTAATAAGGATATTTCTCAATTTGGTATTTCCTATAACCAGCAAAATTTATAAGGATTATTATTATTATTATTACTATTCACAGGTAAGGTTGTTATTTTATCGTGTCTGGTATATTTGTAACTCCACTATCTATGAACGGCGGATTGTATACAAGCTACCCTTGTTCTTTTCTTGGCTTACGAATGGTAGATTGTATGGATTTTATGCCCCTTTTGACTTTAAGGATCTTATTCATTTTGGTTAGGGAAAAAGAAAAGAAAAGGAGAACACCCTACCCTTCAGATCATTTGATTACAAGAACAGGTGGCAACTACATCTGGAAACACCTCATCAAAATAAATTTCACAATCCAGAGCAAATGGTTGAGTTGACTAAGCAGATGATATGTGACAAAGCTAAGTTCTCTCTCTTTCTCACACTGGAGGCTGCCACTGAAAAGCTTTGAAAGAAAATGACTCGTCAGTCTACTCTCCATTTTTCCTTTATGGAATAATTTAAAAAAAAAAAAAAGAAATGTAAAATACTTGCTTAGCCCTGTATGCATCGCCACAACTGAGACCTGTCCCTGTGGCCTGTGGTCCATAGTCCATACCACGAAATCTCCTAAATTTTTCATAAATTGTTCGATGTTGCCTTTTGATCCTCTGGTTTTAGATCACCATCACCTCATACAGACTCTTTGATGGGTCTACCTTGTACGGTGACAAAACGTACAGTTAATGTAGTGTCTAGGGTTGGACAATATTTTACTCTTACTTTTTTTTTAAAAAGAAAATGTGGATAATATTTTCTTGTCCTTTGCTTTCATTTTTTTAGTCTATGTATCAGCACGGAGATACTATTTGCTTGTCAACTTTTATATAGTAGAAAATATGTTGGTCTGACATTCATTTGTTCAATGGAGATTCTATCATTCTATTTACTCAAAAATCATATATAAATATATACATAAATATATATATGTGAATAAATTAAAGCCAGTGATTGATTATTTGGTGCAGAGATTATCAACATTACAAGACCCCAAAAAGCTGAAGTGTTTGATTTTTGTTACTATGATTCACTCTCCACTGGCGTACAATACCAGCCACAACAGACTAAAAAAAATATATACGTCACACGCTTAGATTCATAAGTCATAGCCCACATATGAGTGTGTAATGTTATGGATTAACAGGATTGTGGTCCTCTCAGCATTTTTCTTTTCTTTATGGTGAAGAACACTATTGCTCCTACTATAGTACAGTTGTACTAAATTTTTTGCACGAACTTTTCTACGTTGAGTACAATCGTGATGTATTTTCTAAAAAGGAGACATTATTATTATTTTAAAAAAAGCCACATTCCAACTTAATATAAAGAATTTTAATCTAAAATTGAAGTCCCTACTATTATCTTCTTATCGAATATTCTATCATGGCTACTTGTTATCTCATATTCTATCATGACTTCTCGTGTGCCCACCCTCTAAAATATTGAATGCTATTTTTGTCTGTTTCCTCCAATTTGTTTGACAAGACTGTCAAAGGCAAGAAAGTTAGAGAACAAGTAGCCAAAGAGAATAGTAATGTTTTTTAAAAAAAAAAAAAAAACCAACTTTGTCCCTGCATGCATTCACGATTTTACATGCATCTCTTTGCATGGCCAATGAAACCAATAATGGTCCCCCTACTAACTCCGTCCAAAAACCTAAACCTATAACCCTAACTAAACCCCACAACCTTAACTATAAACCCTTCAACTGTTCCCGAAAATTAAAAAAAAAAAAAACAAATAGAGAGGAGAAAATAAAACCCCTTTTAACATATCATTTGGCAGCTTATTTAATGAAACTTAATGGCAAAAGCAAACATTAAAGCGAACAAAAGCAATTATGGTTATAAGCAACGTTTTTTTGAGGAGAAACCAGTAGTACTAGTAGGAGGCTCAAAGCAGTGATGAACTGTATAATAAAAAAGGTTAGCCTTTCCTTTCGCTTTCATCATCCAAACCCCACCCCTTCAGTTACTACTCTGAAAGACCCTTATTATTACATATTGTTGCCATTATTATTATTACTCAAAAGAGCTTTGAGAACTGCGCTTGGATCTTGTGTTGTGTCATGTGTGTTCTCTCTCCCCTGTTATATAACTTCCTCTGCTTTTTCCATAAACACTAGGAATGGTCTAGCTTTGGTCTTTTTTCTCTTTCAGCCTTTTCTTTGTTTCTTCTTATTTCACCATTTTTTTTAAAAAAAACCCTATAAACAGTTTTTGGATCTTTGTTGTCAAGCTTTATCTGGGTCCTAGAGAATATGTGAACCTTCCTATAAAAAGAACCCAATTTGGTACTTCTTATGAAGATAGCATCTATGTATGTTGTTCAGTTTTTTGTCGTCCGTTTAATTGCTTTTCATCCCAAAATCTCCTTGACCCGCAAATGTTTTTCTTTTGCTTTGTGAATTAAATGGATTAGAAGTCAGCTCAAGCTAAAGCTTCTTCCATCCAGTCTCCCTTGTTTATATTTTCTTAAATCTATCTCTTAATCCAATTTTATCATTATCTTTTCACTTGTATCCCTCATGAAGTGTTTTACTCCTACCAACGTTCTAGCTTTTGTGATCTTTATCCTCTGTTTTGATGCTTGGTGCTTTGGAGAAGCAGACATAGACATGGCTCCAATGGAGAAAGCAGAGCAAGAAGCTCTGTACTCTGTTATACAAGGCTTTGTTGGTAGCTGGTGGAATGGCTCAGATCTCTATCCAGACCCTTGTGGTTGGACTCCTATACAGGTACTATGCTACTCTTTTATTTTGTGTCCTCTAGGTGTAACTTGTAATAGACAAGGACCATTCATTTTCCTATTTATGATAAGAAATTCAAGACTAAAAAGTATCTATATGCATTTATAGATGCTTAACATATAATTTAATTAATTCTTTTCCAAACTTGTGAACGTTATGAACATTTTGTTTTTGACTAAATGCATGTTTACGTTTCTTTTATATTATTTGGAAAGTGAAAAAAAAGAAATATCAAAGTAGCTTAGTCGGTACCATTTTAAGAAGAGTCTCTAAATGTGGCATTGTGTTGAGTTGTTTTCTTTTTCCAAAAGGAATGAGTGATTCAAACTGTGTAGAAGTCAATCAGGGTAACCAGCTGGCCCCTACTACTACTACCATTTATTAGAGGTCGTTGTGAGATTATAACATACGTACTAGAAATTTTGGGTGCTTAGTACTAGAAAAGAAAGAATTAAGTACAAACTCGAGTCCATTGGTATCTCCATATTGTTATATTGGAATTAAGATTTCTGTTTTTGTCCCCATCTTTAAAAATTTGTATATCCTGGAACTTTCATTTTGGTGTATTTTCGCTGTCAGAAAAATTAGGTTCTTAAATTTTGGGACACATGCTTCTTTTTTTTTTTTTTTTTTTTTTAATAACCAAGACATATACTTCTTTTGAACAAGTTTAATATATTTGTGAATATATACATATGACTATTCCTTAGTTTTGCATGGAAAAGTTTAAATCATTGCTCATTTTAGGCACAACTGTATTTTAGTTCACTTATATGCCACAAAGTCAACAAAAAATAAACATCAGCACTAATTCATTTTGTTACTGCGTTTTAACTAAAGTATCAGCTATATCAAGATTGATGTAATTTCTTTGTTTTTCAACAGGGTGTGACTTGTGATCTCTTTGATGGGCTTTGGCATGTTACTACCTTAAATATTGGACCAGTTCATGAAAATTCTCTTGGCTGCTCCAAAAATGTGGAGTTTAGATCTCAACTCTTTGAGCAGCTTAAGCACCTAAAAGACTTATCCTTCTTCAATTGCTTCGTGTCGCAGCACAAACATCCGGTTGCCATTCCAAGTAGGACTTGGGAAAAGCTTGCTAGCAGCTTGGAATCATTAGAGTTCCGATCGAACCCTGGTCTAATTGGAGAAATTCCTGCTAGTTTTGGCAGCCTTGTGAGGCTTCAATCATTAGTATTGCTAGATAATGGATTAACAGGTCAATTACCGGCTAGTATTGGCAACTTAGTTAACTTGGAACGGCTAGTAGTTGCTGAAAACCGGTTTATGGGCCCAGTTCCTGATAGCTTTGGTGGATTGACTCAGCTTTTGATCTTTGATCTAAGTAGGAACTTACTATCTGGGCCTTTGCCATCAACTATTGGGGGTTTAACTTCACTCTTGAAGCTTGATTTGAGTAACAACTTATTGGAAGGAAATCTGCCAAGTGAAATTGGTGATCTGAAACATTTGACTCTTTTGGACCTAAGGAACAACAAATTTTCTGGTGGATTGTCTAAGTCATTTGAAGGGTTGTTTTCATTAGAAGAGATGGTCTTATCTAATAACCCAATTGGTGGAGACCTAAAGAGCCTTGAGTGGAAAAAGCTAGAGCAGTTAGAGGTTTTGGATCTTTCTAATACAGGCTTGAGAGGAGAGATTCCAGAGTCTATATCAGAATTAAAGAGGCTGAGGTTTCTTGGTCTAAGTGATAATAACCTTTCAGGCAATCTCTCACCAATGCTTGCCACACTGCCTTGTGTTGGAGCTCTCTACCTTAATGGAAACAATCTGAAAGGAGAGCTTAAATTCTCTGAATTTTTTTATGGGAAATTGGGAAGGCGTTTAGGGCTTTGGGACAACCCAAATCTCTGCTATCCCATTGGGTTGTCACCAGAAATTAGCCATGTCCCATTTGGGGTAAAGCCTTGCCAGCAAAAGGTCAAACTACTCCAACCAAATTCAAATGCCCATTTAGGTGATGATGCTAATTTAGATCAGAATTCACATTTGATGGCCTCTTTGGGATCCTCAAGCTATGGTGTTAAAGGGTTTTGGTGGTCTATTTCACTGGAGATTTTAATTATGTCTTCATTTCTTTGATCTATCACGATACTATTTTCTTGTACAAGTGTCAAAAAAGTTCAAGAATATTACCCCGTTAGGATTAAGTTTGTAACTTGATCTTTCTCCTTTATTTTCTTAATGATCAGAAGGTTTCCAGATTTCACTTACAATTACTTTGTGGTTTTTATTCAATATATGCACCTATTGCAACAACAAAAGACAACAACATTCATGGAGTTGAAATAGTTCTTGAGAACTTGGCTAAAACAACAACGAACTTAATTTTGGCCAGTTACCCTTTTGACAACTAGATTCTTTTTTGGTTCTAGTGAAGAGAAAAAGTTAACCAAGCCAACTTAAATGCAAAGAGATGTATGACTTTGGCCAAATTGTGGAGAGGAGTAAATGTTAACTAAATGAGTGGATATACATTAATGACCTTTTAAATATCTTGACAATGAAGTTTGAGGGAATAGACTCATAGCTTTGCAGCCCTCTGAAGCCTGTACTTTGGGCCTTGTGAGCATGCTTTTGTAACTTGTGTACGGTCTTTTTGTGACCTTTGTCTTTAGATACGATGGATTCAGAGTTGGAGAGAGAGGTCTATGGGAATAGAAATAGATGAGTGTTAAAGCTGTATATACTGCTGCATACTTTGGTTTGTTACATTGTTCTTGAGGTATTAAAGAGCTCTCTCTGGCCTCTGGATAAGAAATTGGATGTTCCTTTTTATATGCACAATTTTCGAATTGTGCATATAAACAGCTGCCTGCCTTATTATTATTACATTGGCATGTAGATATTGAACACAGGGGTCGTCATTTTTTCTATCTTTCACTTTTTTCAGCTTTTTCACGAGTCTTAAACTGTCTTCAATATGTCTCGTATTTGTACTTGCAAGTATTGGAGTTCTTATGGAACTGGGAATATAATATGTCATAGAATATAGCATATAAAAAAGAAAGAGCTTTCTATGGCGCCAGATTTAGTCCCGTCTACGAAAAAAAAGGGACCGGTCATGCCCTTCTCTATTTGTGGGTCTCAGTAAAATTGGAGATAAAATAAATACCACGAGTCCACATATCACCTCCTATAGCAGGTATGAGCAACCGGTTGTAGATGGCGGGAAAGAGAATACAGGTTTAATAGGTGGCTTTTAGGGGTGAAAAGGTAAATATTGATAGAAAAAGTAGGGATAAATATGTATTTTTGATGACATGAATAGGGCTATTATAGTAATAACGCTAGCGCACACACTGTAGTATCAGATAGCAGACAAATAGTGTGTAATAAAACACCGAAGTTGGTAATAAAAAACAGAAGATCGTAATAAAACACCCAAAAAATGTAACTTTGCACTAGAATAATGATAATTAAAAAAGAGCATTGAGTAGTGTTAGTAAAGGTTCAGATTTAACAATCTAAAAATGAGGGATGAAAAAACAAACTATGATTTTTAATACATAAAATTCGAAGTATTGATAGAATTTTGAGTAGCATCAATCATGTTATCTAATCGAGTTGCATTATGAACCTCTGTGGCTTGTTCTTGATGAAATGTGGCATCACTTGATGAAGCTCCTCCAATGCTTCTTCGAACTCTATCCCTTTCGCTACAATTGTGTGCATCATGCATTACACCATAGCAAATTCGGCATAGTCTTGCTCTCTTCACAGCTCCAATGGATGCATTTATATGTACTCTATTCCTAAGCAATCCGACATGACTTGTTCCTTTTGCCCTAACAACGATAGAGTCTATTACAATGTTTGAGTTACTCATATAGTTAGTTGATGCTCTTTGAGTATGGTTGTTATTTGTAGAGTTTGTTTCAAATGCGTCCTTGAATATTGCAGTTAGCCTAACAATCTCATCCTTTGTAGTCTTATATGAACTTTCAACTTTGGATGCATAGTAATTCTTCGTGTTAGCATCCAAATTGAGAGCTCTATAGCTGCATAATTGTATATGTTCTTCTTGTTGAATGGAGGGCTCTAGAATATAGACATATGAATTCAATTTTGCATCTTTTCACCGTCTTTTCATAATTAGAGATTTTGGAATAGTACTGATGCCAATAAACTTCATGACCGCACATATATGTCTGTATTGATATCCATCAGTCTCGAACAATAAGCATGTGCAGTTAAAATATTGTTGAAGTAGGTTCTGTGTGACTTTGTAACCTAAATTACCTTGTGGAAACTTCCCTAAACTGAAGATATGAGAAGTGGCCTCATCTTGACGATTGGTAATGCAGTACGCATTTTCGTTACTAATTTGTTCTGCAACTTTGTAGTATAATTCCCTAGTGAATACTTTCCTGCATTGTTCGTAGTAAATTCAGAGTGCATTAACTCTAGTGGTAGTTGTGGAGCGGTGTGCTTGCTTGTGTAATCATGTTGTAATTCTCTATGTCGCATCTTAGAGAGGGCGAGATCAATGCTTGATATAAACTCTTGTAATGGGTATTCAGCTTCAACATATTTCTTTAGGTACGAATTCATTGACTCATAACTTTATGTTGTTCGCATTCCCCCAAAAAACTGACCCCTTAATTAACATTCAGCCCAATTTTCCCTCTTATCGAAAAGAACATTGTACCATTCATTTTCAGCCAAATCAAACCGTTCCAACAAGGCAGTCCATTTATTCATGAACACATCTTCTTTATAGTAGTTATATATAACATCTTGCAATCCTTGCTTGAAAAGTGGATCTTTAACATACCAAGATGCTAACCACATAAGCGATGTGTAGCATTGTGAAAGATTTCTGAGATTGCAAACCTCGTTGCTGGATAGCCATTGGTCAAAATTACTTGTGATTTTTATTGTCCCAAGCATTCTAGAAACACTCTTAGTAGCCAAATAAAAGTATCGATTGTCTCATCGAGTAAGAGTGCAAAACCAAAAATAGCAATTTCGAAATGGTGACTGACTCCTACAAGGATAAGAAAAGGATTGTGATATTTGTTTGTTTTGTAAGTTGTGTCGAACGCAAGAGCCTCCCTAAATATCCTATAATCCCGCCTCATATTTCCATCTGCTCAAAATAGATTTAATAGTCGATTTTCATCATCCACTTGGTATTGAACAAATAAATCAGGGTCTTTGATTGAAAGATAATCTAGATAGCCTAAAGCACTGTTTGTAATGTTTGTTTCCTTCTAGCACCAGCAAGGTTGTTGTAGATGTCTTGCAATTGGCATGGTAGTTTTTCATATCCACCGGATTACAAAGCTAGTGACATTATATGTGAAGTCTTTATCCCAACTTTGTTCATTGACATGACTTGAGCTTGCATAGCATCAGTAACAACACGATTGGATCTAATAAGGAATTGCAACTCAGGTAGTGATGTTGTTTCATGATTGTGCTTTGAGACAAATTCTTTTGCTTGCCAAATATCAGTATCCTTAAGTCGAACAACTCGAATAGCTGCTTGAAAATCAGTCCTAGTAATAGGCTTAGGTCTTTTTATACGATCCGGTATGGTAATATATTTCTTTCTTCGATATCCTTCCTTTGAACACACCTATTTATGATGTCATCTTTCTTTTTGACATCATCTATTCGAATATTGAATCCCATCCACTTAGAGTAAGTGATATAGAACATTTGTCACTTTCGAAAGACTCCAAAACCTTTCCAACGATATCAGCATTATCGATTTCGATTAAAGGCTTATCGATTTCTAGAGAACGAAGTATTTCTGTCCATTCTGGTGGTGTAGACAAATGATCAATGTCTATCATATTATGTTCAAAAAGTGTTTAAGGTAGGTGGTTTAACTTTTGGAAAATAACTTTAAAATGATTTTAGGCAATAAAAATATAGATGTTGAACGTGAATAATAAGAAAAGAAGTGAAAATCTAAACTATGTGATAATAAAAATATATGCATTTGAAAGTAGTGTGAATAGAAGTTTCATCAAAAGATCTGAGATAACTTACCTTAGTTCTTGCTTATTCTTTTTGATGATAGAAGTGAGTGTTGTTAGGTATCATGCTTTATCATCATTTGTGCCGTTCACAATTGGAGGTGATACTAGGTAGTAATATGATGCAGCTTCTGTGATTAGATATAATATGTGAAGGTGAAAGAGGTAGTGTATTTTCAGAATCATGTAAGAGGTAGTTTGAGGCAATTAATGTTGTGTTGAAGAAAGATTTTACGTTAATATCAACCAAAGAGATGAGCTATTAATTTATCTGAGTGCAACAATATACAGTTGGTATGTTGGATTTAAAAATAAAAAATGTAATCAGGTAGATAATAATGAGAACGCTTGATATGCCAATTGGATTCTATGACTCTGTTATGCATTTGGGTCTATTATTTTGGGCCTACTTATCTTAATGTGTAATGTTTGGTTCAGTATCATTTTTTTTATTACAAAAATGACATAATTTTTGGTGAAGTAGGTGGGAAAGGTTACTACATTGTATCGATCTATGGACTATTTAATTGATACATATTTAATCAAAATTTTGATAACATTTCTAGTCACCAGTAAAATATAAGTAATACATAATTAAATTGTAAGAGGCCATTAAATTGATACAATAATTTCATTAAGTAGGATTAATTAAACCGTAAGAAAACATAATGGATAGTCAGCTCTGACAAAGCCTTGCTAGAAATCAAATAAACAAGTCTACAAAAAAGTCCATTAGAAATGCTAATTCCCAACCTTGTCTATGGTTTCACTTGTCTAATTTAGCATTGAATCCGTGATCATGTAACATTTCAGAGACAAAATTGAGTGATTTTTTGGCCTTGTCTATGTGCTTTTCTGCTCTATAAAAATTGACTCCAATGTCAATTAACCTTAGATGATTATGGAGAAGAGTTTGTGGTAAACCATCTACGGATTCGCTTTTGTTGTTGCATTTATCGCAGCTTAGCTCAGTAGACCTAACGGAAGCAATTGCATCTTGTTCCAGCATCTCCTTCATAGTCGGGTTAACTCAGTGTCCCTTGGTAGTGTGTCCATGGTAATGTAAATCCTTAGAGATGGTCTCTGTTGCTTGTGTGGCCCTGTCCAACCGTCGCGTTGCTTCATAAATTTGCTCCGTTAAACTCGTTAGCTTGGTGTGATTGTTGAGCATGACTTCCTTCAGATTGTCTATGGTTTCACTTGTCTTCTTGCAAATGGGACACACTTGAGAAGATTTATCTTCGTTCATATATGAGTTGTTAGTTCTCTCTGTGGGGCCCGTTCCTATACCACGTGCCACGTGGATAATTACGTGGCAAAACAGGCCATAAAGGGCATGAGTTATATGTTACGTGTCCAGAGTGGCTAGTTTAAAGCCATGCAAGTTGCACGTGATACTTTTTGGTCCTGTAGACTGTCCGGGGCCAAATTGCTCTATCCCAGACCCTAGACCGGTTCGGCCCAACTCATTCCCTACTTCCACAACTGGGGGTCAGGAAGCTCAGGAGTCTTCCTCCAGAAAACCCCCGAATAGTTATGCGCTTTTCCAGACCCAAATAAGATATTTAATGCGATCCTGAATAAGGTACGCGCATTGGACAAACCGACCTGACAGAACGGCGGCTTGTCAAAAGTTTCACCCCTAATAGACTCGGTCCATAGCAAACGGCGGAAATCAGTCCTCGATGATACAAGGGGAATCACGGTAATCACAGCCCGTGATCTCTGAAGTAAGTCTAGAGGAGGGATGGTATTCTGTCTTAGGATTGAGAATCATGAGATTCATAGCCCAGGACTATATTTATAAGCCATGAGCTCCCGACAAAAGGGGGCATATATGCATAAAAAGAGATATCTAAAAAAAAAAGCTTATGAGAAGAGGAAAAAATATATTTTGATAAAAAAGAAAAACTAAATCCTGGCTATCAAGAAAAACTACTGACTTAAGCATCGGAGAGTCTTTGCAGGTAGCCATCCCCGCCTCTCTGATCCTGCCCAAAACTATGAGCACTTCAAGATAGCTAGGATACGAAGACAGTTGGAAGGAAAAACATCAGTGGTTCAGCGAAATATGGATAGCTGGTGGAAACTACTCCAACTGTTTGGCGCTATCTGTGGGAATCCATATTTTCTTTGAGTGCGAGAGGAAGAGTCAGAGTCTCACGATCGCACTCTCCCTGAACAATAAGCCATATAACATTAGTAGATGGCACATTCAAGAATGATAACCAGAAGCACACGTCTCGACGCTGACGGGAATCCATCCGACGCCGAAGGAAGCTCCTAGGGAGCGCAACCTAGACTGGAGTAAAAGCTGGACCTGATGCTCGTCGCACTGGCAGAAGCAAGTCGGAAAGTAGAGATTGCCCACGAGGCCATCATGGGTTTAAAAGATGAAGTTGCAGAGGTACGTAGGGATAATGCCCGCCTCGAGGGGCTGCTGGCAAGCGAAGCCAGGAGCGAGCAAAGGGAAGATTTCAACGCAGAAATCCAACAAGAGTCTGGGGGCCAACCGCTGAGGGAAATGCCCGCCCCATCCCGATCACAGATGCAGGGAGAGCAACAAAGACAGACGAGGCCGTTCCGAGTCAGAGCAGTGGTGGACAGAAGATACCAAGAAAGCCTTGAAGGTATACTTCTTAAATGGAAGCAAGAAATAATGGTAGAGCTGAGTAAGAGGCTTGGGGCCCATCACAACCAGACCCCCGATAACCTGGCTGAGCAAACTATGCGAGGGGATCAGACGGACGGCCTTCGCCGATTGGATCTAGATGGAGCCCAAGTTGAGAGACTTCACTACTCCAACCTTCAGGCTGTTTGAAGGGAAAACCGACCCCCTCGATCACATATATCATTTTCAGCAGAAGATGGCATTGGAAACCAGGGACGAAGCTGTAACCTGCAAGGTCTTCTCCACAACCCTGGCAGGACTAGCCCTATTATGGTTCAGACAGTTCCCAGAGAAATCCGTAAACGGGTTTGAAGATTTCTGCAAACTTTTCTTGAAGTAGTACGTGAGTGCCCGGAGGCAGTAGAAAACTATGGAGACCTTGACCGGCTAGAACAAACCATAAACAAGTCTCCGAAAGAATACCTGACACGTTTCCTGGAGATGATGTCCCTAATGCACAACGCTGATTTGGTCTAAGCTGCGAGCTCATTCATTAGGGGCCTGTAGCCAGGATCGATGCTATCGGATCACCTGCTCTTGAACCTGTACGATATGGCAGATGTCCAGGCCAAATCGGAAGGGGTATTTAGGGTACTGGAAAGCTGCCAGAAAACACCCAAGGCATCCGCCGCGATAACAACAGCGCCGGCGTAAACCCCGGTCTTGCAAGGGGTAAAGAAGCCCGCACCAGACCGAGGACCAATTCCGAAACAGGAAGTCCCCACCCAAGGTGATCAAGAAGGCGGCAAGAGGAGGAAGACGTCCCGTGACCCACTGCCGAAGTACGAGCTCAACACACCGATCGATGTGATCTACTTCCAAAACAAGGACAGGGGCATTTTCAAAGACCCGCCCAAATCCGGCATTCCTGAGCACATGAAAAATAGGAATAGGTACTGCCAATTTCACAAAGATCACGGACATGACACCATCAACTGCTGCAACCTCTACGTGTAGGTCATGATGGCAATTCATGCTGGTAAATTGAAGCAGTACGTAAAGACTGGCGGAATCCAGCTGCAGGAAGACGCCACTAGGTCCGAAAAAGGCAAGCAGACCTAGGACTCCGGGTCAGGAGACCAAGCCTTGAGGATAATGCCGACCATCGTGGATAGACCCGAGCAGACCCAGGGTCAGGAAGAGAAGAAAAAGTGTCTAAGAAAAACCGAAGAGAGGGTGAAGTGCCTGAGGGGGATAGGACATTCCGTCAACCATTTGAGGGTGGGTGAAAGCTGCGCCTCTGCCACCTCCATCGCCTTCACCCAATAAGATTTGACCACGGTGCGCATACCTCACGACGACCCCCTGGTAATTAAGCTGCAGATTAACTCCGCATTGGTTAGAAGGGTCCTGATCGACGGTGGAAGCAGTGTTGATATCTTGTTCCTCAGCACGTTTGAGAATATGGGCCTGAATCGAAACACGCTTAGGCCGACCTGTCAGCCGCTGTTCACTTTCGATAGTACCAAGGTCATCCCTTTGGGCATTATGACCTTGAAGGTCTACTCAGCAGAGAGATGCTTGGATATGCACTTCGTTGTTATCGACTGCCCGTCCTCTTTCAACGTCATCATAGGGAGAGGATAGATTCACGCCATGCATGGAGTCACCTCCACCCTCCACCAGGTCTTAAGATGTCTATCAAAGGATGGTACCTATATTATAGACATCAAAGGAGACCAGGCCTCCGTGAGGAAATGTTTTTCAATATCCCTGAAGGGACCCGATGCGAGTACGAGCGCCCCGGTAGGGGATGAATAGTAATCAAAGGACCGCCTGCCAGCATACATGAAATGGATCGAGGAGGAGTCTGATGTACCAGAATCTACGATTGAGGAGCTGGTGGTGGTCCCTTTGAAAGAGGCAGAGCCGATGAAGGTAATATTAATCAGGGCCCTATTGCCCAAAGAGGGAAAGAACGAGCTGTTGGGATTCCTGAGGCAGAACCAAGACGTCTTTTCTTGGTCCCACGATGACATGCCCGGGATTGATCCCGCGCATGCCTGTCACTGGTTGAACATAGATCCGAATTTCCCTTCGGTCAGGCATAGACTCCGAAGGTTTGCGCTAGGGAAAAACAGGGCGATTAACAAAGAGGTAGAGATGCTACTGGAGAATGGCCTAATCATGGAATACGTATACCTATGTTGGATCTCCAACCCGGTGGTAGTGAAGAAGAAGAACGGCGACGACCGAACTTGTATAGACTTTACCAACTTGAACAAGGCTTACTCGAAGGATAGCTTCTTCTTGCCAAAGATCGACCAAATGGTAGACGCAATGGCAGGATTCGACAGGATGAGTTTTTTGGATGCCTACTCGGGATACAACCAGATCCCCCTATATGAGGAAGACCAGATCCACATGGTATTTATTACGGAGTGAGGCCTGTGCTGTTACAGACGCATACCGTTTGGTTTGAAGAATGCGGGGGTGACCTACTAGAGGCTCATGAACAAAATATTCGCCGGACAGCTAGGGAAAACTATGGAAATCTATATCGATAATATGGTCGTAAAGAGCATAGAAACTTCGGGTCATCTGGGACATTTGGACGAATGTTTCCAGATTCTGAGGCAATATCGGATGCATTTGAACCCCAAGAAATGCTCATTCAGGGTGTCCTCCGGCCAGTTCCTGGGGCACATCATAAGCAGAAGGGGTATCGAGGCCAATCCTACCCAGTTGTCCTCTATCGCAGACGTGCAGAGACCCTCGACTATTCAGGAAGTCCAGTGCCTAGCTGGGACGATAGCCGCCCTCCGCCGGTACGTTTCCAAGATGTCTGACCGATGCAAGTCTTTTTTCCAGTACATAAAGAGAAGCTCCACTGTTGCTTGGAAGGGAGGAACAGGATAAGGCACTGACAGACCTCAAGCTCTACCTAAGTCATCCGCCCATCCTGGCTTCCCCGGCAGAGGGAGAGCGCCTGTACGCTTATTTAGCAGTGTTCAAAGTAGCGATCAACGCTGTATTATTCGTCGAGGAAGACTGCAAGCAGAAGCCGGTGTTCTATACAAGCCGCATACTCCTGGACGCTAAGACGCGATATAGTATGGCGGAGAAACTGTTCCTCGCTCTGGTCAATGCTAAGAAGAGACTCAAGCAATACTTTGAAGCACACTCTACTATCGTGTACACGGATTTCCCCATCCAGTAGATTTTGGCCAAACCAGACCTATCGGGATGACTTTCCAAGTGGGCCATCGAACTGGGAATATACAACATCAAGTATCGGCCCCGAGTAGTGAAGAAAGGACTGGTCATAGCGGATTTCCTAGTGGAAATCAAATCCTTCGGCGAGCTGCATGATCTGCTTCAAACGTCTCAACCTCACCACGCTTCAGCCTGGACCCTCTACACCGATGGATCCATGAATGCCTCGGGGTCAGGTATCGGGATAGTCCTGCAGAACCCAACATGACTCAGAGTAGAGAAAGCCTTGAGACTCAGTTTCCAGGCAACGAACAACGAGGCGGAGTACGAGGCCCTGCTGCAAGGCCTTGAACTGGCTCTACATTTCGGAGTAGAGAGCACCACAGTAATGACCGACTCACAGTTGGTTATGGGTCAGGTCAAGGGAGACTTTAAAGTAAAAGAGCCGAGATTATATAGGTACTTCTCCAAAGTAATGGGGGCGAAAGCCCACTTTAGCAGCTTTAATATCGAACAGATTCCTAGAGAGATGAACCAGAAGGCCGATGAGCTAGCTAAGAGTGCGTCGACCGGAGGAACGGGACACTCAGAGATTCTCCTAGAGGACGGGAACATGAAAGACCCCTCGGAGACCCCCACACATCATGTATTTGCAGCTGGCTCTGCAGACGAGGGATGGATGAAACCCATCACCTAGTATTTGGCATTGGGGAACCTGCCCACAGATCCCCAAGAAGCGAGGTCCATCAGGCTGAAGGCTATCAGATACTCGATGATAGGGGAACAACTATATAGGAGATCGACAATGGGGCCGATGCTGCGGTATGTAGGTCCCGTCGAAGCGCAGAAACTGATGGAAGAAATCCACGAGGAAGTATGCGGCAACCACTCTGGCGGACGTAGCCTTGCCCACAAGGCTCTGACGGCCGGATACTTCTGGCCATACATGATGACAAAGGCGGCCTAGTTCGTCAAAAATGTGATAAGTGCCAGAGGTTCGCCCCATAAAACGCCAACCCGCGGAGGATCTCCATTCGAACCTAACACTCTGGCCGTTCGCCAAGTGGGGTTTGGACATCATCGGAGAGCTCCCCAGAAGTCCAAAGGGGAGAAGTTATATCCTGCTGGCCACAGATTATTTCACCAAATGGGTAAAGGCTGAAGCCTATACGACCGTAAACAAAGCAGACACAATTAACTTTATTTAGAAAAATATAATTTGTCGATACGGGATTCCAAAAGAGATACACACCGATCATGGCACACAGCTCCAAAATGCTAAGCTCAAGGAGTTATGCGAGCTGTATGATATAAGGCTTAGTTTCTCTTCCGTGAGCTACCCTCAGGGGAACGACCAAGCAGAGGCAACGAACAAAGCCATATTTAGCAATATCAAAAAGAACTTGCAGGAGGCTAAAGGCAGGTGGTTAGAAGAGCTACTGACCATTGTGTGGGCCCATCGAACCACGGAGCAGAGGTCGACTAGAAGAATGCCATTCGCCATGGACTATGGATCAGAGGCTGTGATCCCGACTGAGGTCGGCCTCCCGACCTTTCGCTCCGAAGTGGTAAGAGATGCCCCCTTAAAAGAACGGCAGCTAAGCCACAACACAGACCTCTTAAAAGAAACGAGAAACATGGCTCTGGTCCACTTGGCTTCATACCACCAGCAGGCTAGGTCCTACTATGCAAAGAAGATTAGTGCTTGACGATTTAATGCTGAGGATTAGGTCTTGAAAGTCAGAACAGGGAATTCCTCGAAATTGGACTCCAATTGTATTGGACCCTATGAGATGATCAAAGTACTTGACAATGGTGCATATGTCCTGAAAGAACTCAAGACCAGAAAGAACTTGTCGAACACGTAGAATACGATGTAAGACCCATGTGAATGCTTATATTATTGAAAAATTTAAATCCAAAACAGGTCAAGTTCCCTTTTTGTTGCATGGATTTATCTTTTGGATCGCTATGAAAAAGGATCTGCCCACAGTGGCAGACCCCACACATTATTTGCGCAATCAAAAACAATCGTACTTGGGAATCACATCGTGCAATAAAATGTTTACCGATGGCCCGAGAAAATGTACGAAGAAGAAAAAGCTGCGCAAACAAAAACTTACCAGCAGATCTCAAAAATAATCGTACTATGGGAATCACATCGTGTAATAAAATGCTTGCCGATGGCCCGAGGAAACGTACGATGAAGAAAAAGCTGCGCAACCAAAAACTTGCCAGCAGATCTCAAAAACAATCGTACTATGGGAATCACATCATGCAATAAAATGCTTACCGATGGCCCGAGAAATGTACGAAGAGGAAAGAGTTGCGCAACCAAAAGCTTGCCGGCAGACCTTAAAAACAATCGTACTATGGGAACCACATCGTGTAATAAAATGCTTGCTGATGGCCTGAGAAAACGTACGAAGAGGAAAGAGCTGTGCAACCAAAAACTTGCCAGCAGACCTCGAAAGCGATCGTACTACAGGAGCGCCCACCGTGGGATAGGGTCTATTCTGTTGGAAGTAGATCCCCCCTAAGGAACGCCTCAGCTATATGAAAAACTAAAGGAAAGTAGGGTCAAGGTCTACCCATTGGAAGTGGACCCTCCCCAAACAACATTTTAGCTGCATGCGAGGCGAAGGTTAAAGGGGTCAGGGTCTGCCCATTGGAAGCGGACCCTCCCCAGACAATATTTTAGCCGCACGTGAGGTAAAGGTTAGAGGGGTCAGGGTCTACTCGTTGGAAGCAGACCCTCCCGCGAGAACATTTTTATTACGCATACACCAGGCACAAAGACAGAAGTTAAAATCAAGCTCTGTTTATTATTTCCCAAAGTACAAAGGGCATGGTCGATAGGGACGTGTGCCCAAAAGCTCTACCTGTGAGAAGCGGGTCTTGGGCAGACTCGCAGGGACACGTTAGAGTGGTAACGCCCAGTTTGCTCCCGATAAGAGCTGAGCCCGGGCCTTTTCCTCTGCAACAATGGGTCTAAACAATGGTTAACCAACCCCTGGAGCTAGTTCCAAGTGCGTTCCCATTTAGGGTCAGAGAAATCCAGCCACACGCGCGGGTCGAATTCTGCCAAGAAAAGTCATAACAGAAGTTATACTTCCTTAAAACCGGATGAGCTGGAACTCACATTCCTATCTCCGGAACTAATTTTGTCGATAATAGCTCGAGGAGGACTCACTAATAACTCGAAATCATATACGACTTAGCCAAACCCAAATGCCAACTGCATTGCCGACAAGGAAACAACATCGTAAATGATATCTGACCTTAACCCCAGACGCAGTCAACAAAAGAAAAAGAGAATAGACTAAAGAAAACTACACATTTTTTATTATTTATACAGACGGTTAAAACAAGGCTCAACTCTACAAATATACAAAAACTAGGGACCCTAATTACCTCCGGCCAGGGAAGCGCAGCCAGTTTTAGCGCTTAGACCAGCCCCAGTAGAGGGTGGCATACCAGGGTCGGAGACGTCGCTGGATAAAATGACCGTACCAAACCCCTTGCCAGTTAAAGCCCTAAGACCAAACTGACCGCCAGGGACCTTCGAGGTTTACTCTAGTGGACCGGAAACGGGGATAAGCTCCTTGGCAACAGAGGCGGATATAGAAGGCCCGTTTTTTCCGCAGCAAGCATCTTCAGCACGTCAGCAGGGTATGCGATATTGATCTCATCCCCAAGCTGCTGCATATAGTACTTGACGAAATAGTGGTCTCTCTCGATGCCTTTCTGCTCGTTAAATTGGTCTGGCGTTACTACCTCCGCGTGGCCTTCGAATTCTCTGTTCTCTCAGCCAAACCTGTAACTTTCCACAGAAAGGACATCCACCTACCTCTGATACCTCGTTTTTAGTTTCTCCGCATCCGCTAGTCTATCCCTCAGCACCGCTAGCCTCAGCTCGGCCTGCCGCTGTGACAAGTCGACCAAAAGGGTGTTAATGTCAGCAAGGTCTTTGCCGTGCTTATGAGACAACTCTACTTAAGCCCCCATCAATTTTACGTGGTCCAAGTAAAGATGTCGGCTTACCTTATTTCACCGGTCGAGTTTGCGTTGCAGAGAATGAGCCTCTAGTTTGGCTTTTGTCTCGGCCTTCCTCGCCTCTTTAGCATCGTCAACGGCCCTGTTGCGAGTGATGAAGGCCAGCCCCATTTCTGCCCCAATGCTCTGCAGTTCTTGCTCCTTGAACTTGAGCTTGTTTTGGGCCAGTCTAGTGTCCTCGGATTGAGCGAGTCTGTCGGCCTCCGCCTCGGCTAGTCTCACAGCCAGCTCCTCGTGCCTGACTCTCTCAACACTTAGAGCGTGAGCCACCGCACTGCTGACCCTAGCCTTATCGAGGCTCTGACACAAGTCAAAGTCAGTCCTTAACTCGGCAAGGGCGGCCTCGCTGCGCTTGGCCAGTGCAGAACGGGAGTTCAACTCCTTGGTCAGATCTCTGACGCGAGAGGAATAGAAAGACTGGATAACGGCTAGCTGCATGATAAATGAAAAAGAGGTCAGCGTCTAGCAAGGATGCTGAGAAACATGGAGGCAACCAAATGAGCCAAACCTGCGCGAAGGTACGGCTAGCGACAAGCTCAATGTTCTCCAAGGAGAGTGCTTCCAGCTCGGGTTCCGCAGCTAGACCCTCTCTTTGGGCATTGTCTGCGTCTGAGGAACGCGACTCCACCCCGCCAACCGCGAGGCCACCCTTTCCCCCAACTGGGCACGCCCCCGAAGCAGCGGTGGTAGGGATGAAGGAAAGCTGGGCGTCGCCGAGCGCGCAGTCAGGGACGGCAGGGGGTGGCGCATCCTCAACAGAAGACACCACGGTAGCTCCCACTATATCCGCAATTTCAGTTGCCGTCCCCCTTGGAGCCCCACTTAAATGTGATTTTTCGGTCTTGTCTTGACCATTCCCTCCCGATGGGCCATTGCGCGCGGACCTTCTTCTCCTCAGAAGGGTCAGCGTGGCCCCATCATCATCGTTGTTAGAAGAAGGATCAACCCTGCTCCTTTTCTCCGCCGGGCCCTCTTTTTCTTTGGATGAGCCGGCCTCGTGGCGCCACTTTATTGGGACCGGAGGAGGGGAAGACAGCAGAGATTTCAATCTCGGAGCCCCCTCGCTGAGCTCAGCGATCTCCCCACTAAGGCAAGCAGCACCAGACCCCGCGCTCGTCTTCGAACCAGAGTAAGGAGTAGAAGAGGTTGGAGCAGCAGATCCCCCGGGCAGGCTCAAGGGCGCCCCCTTACCATATACGGCCTTTATGGCCATCGTTTCCCCGGTCGGAGGTCCGCTTGCACTGGAATGGGGGATCACAGGCACTTCATCCTCTGAAAACACCACGAGACACCGGCCAGTTGTTACCTTGGGGCGAGCCTTATGTCCAGCGGTACTCTCCTTGACAGGGGAAGGGTCTGCCGAGGGGCCCGCTTCGGAACCTATAAAGAGCAAGCAACATAGTTAGATCACAGCTATAACCCGATCGACAAAGCTCCAGGATGCGAAAATGAACTCACCTCTAGCCTTCTTAGGGGCGGTGGCTTCCTCCCTACGGAACCTGGCGCACTCTTCGGCCATGAGCCTCACGGCCTCTTCGAGTTCGTGGCTAGTCGGCGCCACCAGGTCGTTAGAACCTGCCAACTGGCTTAAAACCGTAACCTGACAACCCACCATGGCGATGCGATCGTGCTCGTCCCGGCGGAATCAGTACAGGGCAGAGGCATCAAGCCGACTCTGCAGGTGCTTCGTGATAACTCAGGTGTCCAGGAGGAAGGGAAGCTATGAAACCATCCTAGACATCATATTCATCACCTGAGGATTGAGGACGGCCTGGATGTGTCGACAGTCCCCAAGAGACTCGAAGATGACGATTCTTTCCAGACCATTGAGCCGCCCCGCCGACAAATGTGGCTCGAACCTATTTTCTTCTGCAGAGGTTGCACAAGACAAAATAACGTGAGCAATAACAGACGAGGTGAACGCAGACCCGAAAATCACAGGAAAACCGAGGGAATTTGGAAGTGCTCTCCATTCACCCAAGGAGAGCACCACGCCCCTCCAACGGCATACAGCCTAGAGTGGGAGTCCCATTACTTATCCAACCTCGGCAAGCCCCAGAAAATATGACGTCCTGGGTACAGTTGAAGGTAAAAGGTGAGGTAGGAGCTCCTTTTGAGGATGAGGGTGAGTTTGTAAGCATAAAAGACCACTTCTAGGTCGATATGCATTTTATAAAGAACTGACAGGGCGGAGAGCCCCATCAGGATCATGACCCCGTTTGCATTTAGCTGCATCAAGTGGATCCCCGTCAGAGTAAAGAACTGGTGGATCAGAGGAGGAAGAGGGAACCGCAGCCATTCCAGATGTCTTCTTCCCAAAATAATAGAGCCTTCGGGGGCAGAGGGACGAAAATACCAATCCGCGGGGCCCTCGACCCTTTATAACGTGACTCCGCCAGGGAGGCAGAGCTGTCTCCTCAGCGAATCCAACTTTGAGTCCACGACAGGGTGAAGGTCCTGATCTTGATTCGAGGCTATCGTTCTGGATACGATCGAAAGAGCAAAAGTCTCTAGAAAGGGGAGAAGTCGGAAACCCTAAGATTTTACAAGGCTAGAATAATTGGAGATTTTAGTAAAGAAGCAAACGAGCATAAATGCGGTTTTTATATGAAGGGAGCCGAAGAGTCCCCCCTTTAAGAGGGGCATTGTGAGGAAGGCCGAAGCACAGGAATTTTAAAAAAAAAAAAAACAATCTGGAAAGTCGAGACCAAGGATAGCGTCGTCAGCTTCGGTAATTGGGAAAAAATGATGGTAAAGGGCCACGTCGGATTGAAGGACCGGAAACATGATTTCTCCACTTGATCGATGTGAATCCATCAACTCGGGAAATGGGCACAGTTGTGGGGCCCGTTCCTAGACCATGTGCCACGTGGACGATTACGTAACAAAATAGGCCACAAAGGGCATGCGTTATCCATTACGTGTCCAGAGTGACCAGTCTAAAGCCACGCGAGTTGTACGTGATACTTTTTGGTCCTATGGGCTGTCAGGGGCCAAATCACTCCATCCCAGACCCTGGACCGGTCCGGCCCAACTCATTTCCTACTTCCACAGCTGGGGGTTAGGAGGCTCAAGGGTCTTCCTCCAGAAGGCTCCCGAATGGTTACGCACTTTTCCAGACCCAGACAAGATATTTAATGTGATCTTGAATAAGGTACGCGCATTGGACAAACCGACTTGACAGAACAGCAGCTTGTCAAAAGTCTCACCCCTAATAGACTCGGTCCACAGGGGATGGCGAAAATCAGTCCTCGACGATACAAGGGGAATCACGGTAATCACGGCTCGGGATCTCCGAAATAAATCCAGAGGAGAGAAAGTATTCTGTCCTGGGATTGAGAATCATGAGGTTCATAGCTCATGACTACATTTATAAGCCATGAGCTCCTGATAAAAGGGGGCATGTATGCATAAAAAGAGATATCTAAAAAAAAAGCTTATAAGAAGAGGAAAAAATATATTTTGATAAAAAAGAAAAACTAAATCCTGGCTACCAAGAAAAATCACTGACTTAAGCATCGGAGAGTCTTTGCAGGTGGCCACCCCCGCCTCTCCGATCCTGCCCAAAACCTGGAACACTTCAAGATAGCTAGTATACGAAGACAGTTGGAAGGAACAACATCAGCGATTCAGCGACATGTGGATAGCTGGTGGAAACCGCTCCAACACTCTCCATAATTGATGCTACGAAACTTGAAAGATTTGAGAATTAGTTTTTTCGTTGATATGTTGTTGACTAAAATCTGCGATACCATGTTTATATAACCGGAAAAATTAATGTGGTGGTTGTGTAGCTATATGGTTAGGGTAAGTATATCTCAAATTAATTTTCCACTCATTTATGGATGCTAAAAAGTAACAAAAGGAAAATGTGTGACATGTTGCACTATTTTTTTTTTTAAATTAAGACACTAACATTTTCATTCTATATTAAAATTATGGTATAATATATTTTAATTTTTGTATTAATAGATTCTTGTTAATTAAAATAGAAGAAAAGTGAAACCAATAACGATACAACTATCACAATATATTAATTCGATACTCTCCCACCACAAGTAACAATTAATACACCATAGGTCTTTTTCAATAACTAGTACTATAATAAAACATGGTTGACATACACATAGTTTCGCAAAACCTTGAAGGAAATAAAAAAAAATACTAAAAATAGCCATAAACTAGTAAGATAGAGACTACATAGACACTATAATATAGTAGAAAAGAAGTTGGTGGGAGCAATAAAGATCCACTTCAGTTAATGCGGATAATCTCTAGAACATATGATTCTCCGACAATGAAATCTATTGCTCCTTCAATGGTCCTGAGTTTATCCGTTGCTTATTGCAGGTTTTGAGCTATCTTGTATAGCACAGTACCCATATCAAGACACGGCTCCCTATCTTCATAGCAGTTTTTGGAAGACTTGCGCCTTTCCCTTCTCTCAGCCTCCAACATACCCTCGAGTATGATGCAGTCCTAGCAGGCATTTGAGCCGTTGATGGAGTTGTAACTTGTTTCCCAGCATCAACACATTACATGGCATATACGTGGTTTGGAGTGCAGAATTCATTTGATGACATTTCCGTCTTAGTTGGAAATAGTACTCTCCTTAGACGTTTGTGCATAAAATAATTGGTGTTAGGAAAAATCACAGTGCTTAAGGTTGCATTTATAGTGAACAATATATATTGAAATTTCTTAAATGGTGATAGTATGACGAGGTATACAATGTATAAGCTTTTATTGTGTTGGAAAAGATGATTTGAGATGTATCACGTAAATGGATCCCCATTATTTTGGCCTTTATGAGCATGCCTGAAGAGAGGAAAAAAGTGAACAGTATTCAATTTATCAATTCCTTTAATATATCTGGTGTTATATTGATTTAGGGAGGTTTAGAAAGAGTGAGCAAAAATCACATTGACCAATATTGCTAAAAAGGTGTTACTTTAATTAAAATGTTGTAAAGGTACAGAAGGTATTCTGATTGCTGATTTTAAGAGGTAGTCCCATTAATATAATTTACTTGTACATGGTAGGTATTATATAGAAGGTATTATGTTTGTACATAGTAGTTTTTAGGGTCGTTAGTTGGCTTCCTTAATTTATTGAGAAATTGTGTGAAGCAAGATAATGTCTGTTGGTTTACCACATAGGAAAAGATTACGTACCCATATCCATGGTGTTGTGTGCTATGTCAGTATTTGTTTGGATTTTTTGGTTTTTCTTTTTTCTGTAGTAGGATTATAATGGTCTGTTAGCTAGTATACTATACAAGGTAAATAGAAAAGAGAAATAACTTAAAACATCCCAGATTGTATTAAAAAAGAATCACATTAATCAATTTTTCATAATTATCCAAGATTAGCCTGAACCCATTGATCACGTGAATGATCTGAAATAAGAAATAAAAAATGAAAAAATTAACCTCAAACAATTTCCCAGACCATTGACCATTGATCATGTGATTGATGATGATTTATGTGACTGATCATAATCCAGATTGTATTTAATTTCTATGTTTGAACCCATGTATTGTATTCCCTAGAAAATTGTCATTATAAATATTGGCCAATAAGACAATTTTCTATGGTCAAATCTGAAAAAGCAAATGTACTCAAATAACCCAAGCTGACCTATAAGCTATTAGGTAAGACACTGGTGTACACAAAATTGATTATCAAGGCCTTATAGAGGTACGAACAAAATACTATAAAAGGTACTTGGAAAAAGATAACTGAGAAGCATGGAAAGACAAGTAGGGTAATATTACAATGGATTTGGATCATCGAATTAAATAAAAAGTTGTTACTAATTAATTTGGCTCCACATGATTCGGGTAATTAATTGAGGTAGATTGGAAACCGCTCTTGCTAGAACTGATGAATTGAGAATCGTATAATTGTGTTTCTTCAATTATTGTCTACATAAATTGTATGTTCAAGATTTAAACGTTCTACTTGCCAAAATATTTCAAGCAAAAAAAGAGAGGGGGGGGGGGGGGNTATAATAATTATTTAATCCAATACGATGGCTTCCAAGTCTGAGATTCCTAGTAATAGAGAAATGGAGGGTTATGTCTCGAAGGTTAAAGCTCTAAAAACTACAATCAAGGATTGTGAGTCATACATCAAAACTTTGAACAAAGAGAATACCATAGACGTGGTCAGAGCCGCCGCCGGAGGGGTGAGGGTATTTTTGGTGATACTGTGGGTTATTTGATGAGGAGTAAGGATCGTAGGCGTCTGCTTCAAGGTTATGAGGCGCAGAAGAAGGCTGTGACAGACGACTTGGCTAGTTTGAAGGACCAATGGTATCAAACCTACGGTCTTCCAAATGGCTGGAAGCAATGGAACCGCATATAGTGTATTCAGGCATTGAGATGGGACCACATGGTGTTTCCCTAGTTTAACTTTGTTTCCAAAAACAGCCGTTTTGTGGGATCATTGCTTGTTTGTTTTTTTTTGCTAAGGAGTGTTGTGTTTTATTTTGTTTCATGGTGGTAGGTGTTGTTTTAAGTATATCTATCTATAACTTAGATATGGCCATGCATTGACCTTGCTGGCATTTATCTTGTATTCTATTATTTATGTTTTTTCTGTGTTTTTTAAAGTACGAATGATGTCGACCTAATTTTTGCTTACATAATAGTACTATCAAATTGGTGTCATTGATTTGGTGTCCAATTTTTTCCGCTTGGATTAAAGTTCTTAATTTTGGAATAATACCCCCATTCACCTTAATATAAATTCAAATATTGTTATGGTGTTTTATGTCACTGTTGATGGGAAAGAAAATGAATTATGCTTACATAACCTATTATTATATTATGCAAGCTAATTTGGAAATACAAGCAACTTGATACATCCAAGATTATATTAAAGAATCACATTAATCAATTTTCGATAATTATCTAAGTATCATTAAATCTTCTAGCTTCAAGCTTTGCTAAATAGTAACTGAAAAATGAAATTTGTGAAAAGTACATGATCAGATAATAACATGGTAAAATTGAAACACATTAATAAATTTTACAAATTTTTTTAAAAAATATTGGCAAGTAGAATTTTGTAAGTTATATCTAATAAGTGCATGACCAGATAAGATCATGGTGAAATAAGTAGTCATATTGCAAATACTTGATGAAGGCCAAGGAATGTCCTCGAAAGGGTACCCAGGCTGACCTATAAGGTATTAGGTGAGATAATGATGTACCAAAAATTGATTATCAAGATCCTTACAGAGGTATGGTGATATACTTTATATATGGTAATTGGAAAAAGACAAGTCATAAACATGTGGAGACAAGTACAAGTCACGCAAAAATTGGCTTCGTGTGCTAAGGTTTAAAAAATTTACCACAAATTCTAAAACGAGGGAAACTTACCTCCACATCGAATTATAATAAATACATGTACACATGTACCAGTTTTGCCCAGGAGTAGGTGGACCTCTTTTTTATTTGAATATACAAAAGGATGAAATGAAACTCAAGAGTAGGTGGAACCATTTTTTATTATTATATAAAAGGCAATTTACTCCGTAATTAGGTATTATGTGATTCCAATTAGGAGTACTAATCATAGTGTAGACTATACAAATATGATCAATTAGGAAACTAGAAAAGTTGAGAGTACAAATTTTGTCAATTAGGCGATATGGTTCTAATTAAGATTGGTAATCATAATGTAAAACTCAAATTAAAGGTACGAAGACTATAGAAACGTGATTAATTATGATACTAACTAAGTTTAAGCATTATAGTGATCACTTAAGCAATGTAGTTCGAATTAAGATAGGTAATCATAGTCTAAAAGTCAAACTAAGAGGTGAAGACAATAGAAATATGGTCAATTATGAAACTAGATAAGTTTAGGCATTATAATGCTCAATTAGGCAATATGATTCTAATTAAGATTAGTAATCATTGTGTAACACTCAAATTAAAGATATGAAGACTATAGAAATGTGATCAACTATGCAACTAAACAAGTTTAGACATTATAATGATCAATTAGGCAGCGTGATTCTAAGTAAAATTGGTAATCATAGAGTAATACTCAAATTTAAGGTATGAAAACTATAGAAATGTGGTCAATTATAAAACTATCTAGATTTAGGTATTATAATGATCACTTAGGCAATGTGATTCCAATTAAGATTGGTAATCATAGTGTAACACTTAAATTAAAAGTATAAAGACTATAGAAATATGGTCAATTATAAAACTGTTCAGGTTTAGGTATTATAGTGATCACTTGGGCAATATGGTTCCAATTAAGATAAGTAATCATACTATAAAAGTTAAACTAAGGGGTGAAGACTATAGAAATGTGGTCAATTATGAAACTAGATAAGTTTAGGAATTATAATGATCAATTAGACAATGTGGTTCCAATTAAGATTAGTAATCATAGTGTAAAAGACAAACTAAGGGGTGAAGATTATAGAAATATGGTCAATTATGAAACTGGACAAGTTTAGGTATTATAATAGTCAATTAGGCAATGTAATTCCAATTAAGATTGGTAATCATAGTGTAACACTCAAATTAAAAGTACGAAGACTATACAAATATGGTCAATTATGAAACTAGACAGGTTCAGACATTATAATGATCAATTAGGCAATGTGATTCCAATTAAGATTGGTAATCATAATGTAGAACTCAAATTAAAGATATAAAGACTATAGAAATATGGTTAATTATGAAACTATCTAAGTTTAGATATTATAATGATCAATTAGGCAATTTGGTTCTAATTAAGATAGGTAATCATATCGTAAAAGTCAAACTAAGGGGTGAAGACTATAGAAATGTGGTCAATTATAAAATTAAATAAGTTTAGGCATTAGAATGATCAATTAGGCAATGTGGTTCCAATTAAGATTAGTAATCATAGTGTAAAAGTCAAACTAAGGGGTGAAGACTATAGAAATACGATCAATTATGAAACTAGACAAGTTTAGGAAGTATAATGGTCAATTAGGCAACATTATTCCAATTAAGATTGGTAATCATAGTGTAAAACTCAAATTAAAGATATAAAGACTATAGAAATGTGGTTAATTATGAAACTATCCAAGTTTAGGTATTATAATGATCAATTAGGCAATGTGGTTCCAATTTAGATAGGTAATCATATCGTAAACGTCAAACTAAGGGGTGAAGACTATAGAAATGTGGTCGATTATAAAATTAGATAAGTTTAGGCATTATAATGGTCAATTAGGCAATATGGTTCCAATTAAGATTAGTAATCATAGTGTAAAAATCAAATTAAGGGGTTCGACTATAGAAATACAGTCAATTATGAAATTAGACAAGTGTAGGAAGTATAATAGTCAATTTGATAATATGATTCCAATTAAGATTGGTAATCATACTGTAACACTCAAATTAAAGGTATGAAGACTATAGAAATGTGATCAACTATGAAATTAGACAAGTTTAGGCATTATAATAGTCAACTAAGTAATGTGGTTTCAATTAAGATTGATAATGATAGTATAACACTCAAATTAAAGGTACGAAGACGGTAGAAATGTGATCAATTATAAAACTACCTAAGTTTAGGTATTATAATGATCAATTAGGCAATGTGGTTCCAATTAAGATAGGTAATCATAGTGTAAAGGTCAAACTAAGGGGTGAAGATTATAAAAATGTTATCAATTATAAAACTAGATAAGTTTACTATAATGGTCAATTAGGCGATGTGGTACCAATTAAGATTGGTAATCTAAGTGTAAAAGCAAACTAAGAGGTGAAGACTAAAAATGTAGTCAACTATGAAACTAGACTAGTTAGGTGTTATCATGGTTAATTAGGCAATGTGATTCCAATTAAGATTGATAATCATAGTGTAAAACTCAAATTAAAGGTATGAAGACTATAAAAATATGATCAATTATAATTATCATTTAGACAATGTGGATCTAAGTATAATTATTATTTAGACAATGTGGATCTAAGTAAGATTAGTAATCATAGTGTAAAAGTTAGAGTATGGGGTGAAGATTATAAAAATGTAGTCCTTTATGAAACTAGATAAGTTTAGAATACAATTTTGACATCACGTGTCAAATTTTCCAAAATTTAGTACTAATTCTAGAAGGAGGAAATCTTCCCTCCACATGCAATTTTTAATTTAGTAGGACTACTAGTTGTAATCCACTCCATGAAACTATACTGAAAGTAATAATAAATACATATGCACATGTATTGGTTTTGCCCAGGAGTAGGTTGACTTTATTATAATATATAAGAGGATGTTTCTTATTCTAATACATGAGGGGATCTCTAGTTTTCCCTGCTCCATATACCATATACTCATTAAAAGGGTGAGAAATTTGACAGAAATGTCTCCGGTTCTTGAGAATGACAAAGGGAGAGAGAATGACTCTTGCTAATGTAGTGACACCCAACCCGACTCTAGTAGTTGCTCATTCATATAATTAAGGTGAAGGTGCAATTGTGGCGAGCTGGTTGTGATTAGGACTGCATGGTTCAATGAAAAACCTAGTCACAGGTTTTATGGTTGTGCTAATTACATAAGTTTTTATTCTTCATTATGGAAAGAACTTGCTTATTTTAGTCCCCCAGAGTTTTGTTTTCTATTCACTATTTTTTATGTGCAACGTAGGAAAAGGAAAAAAAAAAAAAAAAGGTGCGGATTCTTCCTTTAGCGTGATTCGAAGATGTGCAGAAGATCTACTGAGATAATCCCTGGTTTATTACAACGAATCAATGCCTAAGATAAAGAGAATGCGAAATTGAAGCGTTCAAACTCTAAGCTTAGATTTTACTTAATTTCAGCTGCAATGTTGATCTTCATTATCCTAATTTCTTTCTGCTTAATGTAAGAAATATTATAGGGCTTTACAAGGATCTAACATCTGCAACACATTAGGTAGAGGATTCACATATTCCCTACTTGTATTTGATTAATATATCGTGTTAGTAGTTTAATTAAAATTGTAGTTGTTATATTACATTTAATTGTCACGTATTTTTTAATTTACTAAAATTATGTAATGACAGTTTTCAAAAAAATAAATATGTAAAGATCTGTTACACGAGCCCCATTCACTGATTAGACCCATTCATGGGCCCAGAAAAAAGCACCAATCACACGCACGAACATACTCCATTTTTCTTGTTCTATGGAGCGCCAAAGGACATTTGGTTGCTAGGCCACCATTTAATATACCAGAGACAATTCATCATATGACTTCATTTCCCAATGAAATGTCAGTTCTTTTACATACAAAGGAAACTAAGGAAAACATCATGTCCTACTTAAGTTTGGCCCAAATATAATACAAATCCAAGATACAGTTTCCTATATCATCGCCCAAAAATCTTTCTAAAACCTAATCTAAACCTGATCTCCTCTTCAGCAAAACAAGTCATCTTAGACTCCAAGTCATCTTCAACTTACTGTGTCATCTTCAGTAATGTACTCGTAGTTGTCACAAACCACAAAATAGGTCACCATTTTTACTACATTTACATTTATATTTGTATCTCTTGTAAACATTAACCTAACATAAACAGATCAAGTAAAACCCAACTGTCGACGATTCGCATTCCCGGTCCGGTGAGCTGGGGATAAACCAGTGAACATATTTTTAGCTTTCACTTTTTTGGTTGCAAAACGAGGATCGACGGGTGACTTGGATGGACTGCGCACTGGTACTCTTGATATTTAGACCTCATCTTCCCCCTTACTCATCTACGCTTTACCAGCCACCTTGTCAAAGTAAGCATCACAATCTGTAATGCACCGACTCCCAACCTTGTTCAACTCATGAGAGACAATCAAATGGACAAATTTTAGCCTAGCCTCATCCGGATGAAACTGCATACAAAACTATGGGTCATTTTTACAGTTAACTATGAGAGTACAACCAATACTAATAACTTATTATCTTTCATAATAATTACCCCTTCAGCAGTAACTTCACCCAAATAAATCGATTCCATAAACTTCATCACAAATAGTCCACAGTTAGTCTCATTACTTTACTGCAGTACTTCGGGTGAAACACAAATCTTAAAGTTCGAAAACCTAAACCCCCCAGGCATACCCATCTTAATGTCAAACAAGAATAGAATGTCCAATGTCTGCAGCTGCAATTAATAATATAATAAAGATTAATAAAAATAAATGTTACACAAATTTTGACATGAAACACAACCTACACCAGAGAATACCATTTCAGCGGTTGCATTCGCACGTGAAATCTTGTGTCGTGCTGTGGCCATAGAATCCCACAAGTCAACAGACTGAGACTTCAATTTAATGTTAGCCAAAAACCAATGACCTGGTCCATCTTTCAATAGTACCGGAACTAGCTTCTAATATGGAGAAAACATAAATATTAAAAGTATCTCAATACCATCTTTGTATGACAACCGAACACTATACATAGTGATTGACCACCAAACCTGTTCGCAACTTTTTAGATCGCCAAAATAAAGTTTATTCCACTCCTACTCCCGTGCCATCTGAGTCAGATTCATAGAAATACCTAATTGCTCTTGCTGATAGCATCAAACCACGTAATATTATCAAAATAATTCATATAACTCTACATAATATTTCTTTCACATTCAATAACAAAGAAATTCAACATTTCAAAATGTAATACAAAAATCAGCACCTTCTAACATAAACTAGTTAAGTATAACTCTTACCAAAATTTGAGTTGGTATGTACCAAACTTTTAGTTGGGACGGCTCACATCGACTACATTCGTTATGGGAAAGGATTTGTGCATAGCAATCTATAATCTATTCATGAAAAGAAATTCAAAGGTGTCAAAAGATAACATATATGACATTCGAATTAGTTATGTACATAATTAACTATCACATTTGACAAGAAGAATTCTCTTTACTTAACACTGCCTAATATCTGTCTACCCAAAAGCATGCATTCCATGTATTTGCGAGGAATAAAAACTTTCCCATACAATGCAATCTCATAACTGAGATGCCAAATTGTAGACAAGTTAACAAGTAATTACTTAAATCACATGAGCATAAATTACCTCAACAAATCCAACTTATCTCCATGCAATGGTGCTACTGAAAACAAAAAGTACCACCTTAAATATTTGTAGACCAACACCATCATCTTTGAGTGTGAAAGGACCAACAACAGTACCATCTGACCTTCGTTGGGTTGCCTTCTTACAGAATGTAAGAAGGCCACACACTTTTTCTTTCCAGTGCTCATGTCAGCCTTTCCTGCATGTAGTGTCTTCTTCTTACAGAATGTAGTTAAATCAATTATTGTAGCCTCTAACATTGGGTTGCCTTCTTGACCTTTGTTGTATTCTTGAGCTTGGCTGCCTTCTTCAGCTTGGCTACTTTCTTCAGCTGGCTTGCCTCCTTTTCCTGGCCTGCCTCTTTGAGCTAGGCTGGGCTGACTTGAACAAAGTTTTGATCTTCTTGAGCTTGATTCATCAGCATGCCTTTTGCCCTTTGAGGTACTTGCACTATACTTAACATTCTTCTCATCAGATGTGGCAACACATTTCTCCAACTCATTTAAGTTCTACTCACTCTCCTCCTTCATAGTTCCAAAAGCCTCGTTGCTTATCAAGGACTCCATCTTCTGCATATCTTCCATCATTCCTTTTCTCATCTTTTCTGACTCCATATTAATTAACTGATGAATATGGTCAGGAAAACATACTACCATCAACCTCAATGCCGCTACCTCATCCTTCAGCATTGCTAGTTCATCTTGTTTCCCTTGACATTCAGTAGATTGGCTAGTATATTTAGTATGAAATCTCAATGACGATGGAATGTCTTTCTTCAGAGATGTCATTGTCCATCGATCTTCTTCTTCACTTTTTTCGTGGGACATGCCAATTGGTTCTCGTTCTCAGGGACTATCAATTTCAACTGTAATAACAATAACAAACACAGCATACTTTGTTAGATGCTAAATAGTGTTGCAATATAGATGAAGATGTACTTATAAATTTCAAATCATTAACAAGTATGCGTACCTCACTGCTACTAAATCCACCAATACTGCAAATCCAGTTAAAAATACACTGTTCGAAATCCCAAAAATTAATGGGACGAATTGACCTGTCAACATAACCAATTTTCTACTCCACATGGTGTAGATATAAAAGCTACACACACACAAAAAAAAAAAAAAAAAAAAAAAAAGATTTTCTTAAAACATAAACACCAAGTCACATTATAATAGAAGAATCTTTTCTCTCCAATCAACTTATTTACCTGCACGAATATGGTGCATCCAGACAAGTTCTTTGCATGTTTCACCTGATAACATCTAATAGACTCCATAAGGTGACGTACAACATGACTTGCCCAGTTTTTCTTCCCTAAGTTTCTTATATCACTTACAGCATTCAAATACAAATTACTCAGGTGGATCCCTGTCGAAGGACATAAGATTGTCCCAATGGCAAGCAATGCAAACCTTGTAAGAAACAAATCATCAGTATCCTGCGACTCCTGCAACTGTTCCTCTAGATCAGACAGTGATATCTGACATTTTTCGCCTATTATAGCATCCTTCAAATCTGATATATCTGAAGCACCTTGAAATTCAATGCTTTCACCTCTATCTTTTATCCCCATAACCATCTCAAAACCAGACCTCGATAGTGCGTATTTATTCCCATGTAGTAGAGTAAGAAAACATCTGCTAGGGTCAATGTTGTCCACCAACCAGAGAATTAAACTTGTGTTCACAATAGGGCAGAGTTCTGACGCAAGAATGTCCCAAACCCAACTTGCCTAACAGCTTCCTTTTGATCCTCTGTCAAAACATTGCCAATCCTACTCAGGCAATCAAATGAGCAACGTGATTTCAGTTCTCTTGCTTTGTCATTATCTGCCTCACTTTCACCTTGCAACTCACCACTTTTTGCATAGCATATCTCTGTACCATGTACAATGTCTGCATAATTTGCCTTTTCTGCTTCCGTTAGCTTTGAATACAGCAGTGCAAACTCCTTACGGATCTGTTATTAAATAAACCATTTGCATAAATGAAACTCACATACAATACCATGATAAAGTTATTATAAACACCTATAAAATTTACCTCAGCCTCTTCTTTACCCAAGTTCTGGTTCCTAAAAGAAGTGTAATAACTCTTGCTGCAAACATACCACTCAAGCCAAAACAGTTATCACTTAAAAGAGCAAATAATTGTTCAACTTACAACAATAAAAATCATCCAATCAACTTACAAGAAATTATTCCATGGTGTTGCTCGTTTTGGAGGGACTTCCCTACTCTTACCACAATGACTTCCCTTTGGAGGCATCTTTCATCAATCTGCACACAGATTTAAATATTCACACACTAATACTTTATAATCCAATTCAATATATCCATAATTGAAAATACTTACACTAAATTTTGGAAACCAGAACACTATAATTACATAGGTATCTAATTATCTCTATTCTATAAAAACATAACTATTGTAAACTATATTCAAAGTGAGCCGTTGTGCTCACTGGAATTATGGAAAATGCAGATTCCAATCTGAAACTAGGTGATGTCAACAATAAAACCACTAAGGAAAAGTCTATGAACAACCCTTACAACAATGTTTGATATTACCAAAAAAAGGTGTTCCCTGTTTTTGGTTACCCTGAAGTTAGGTAATTACTCCTCTTGGTTTCACCCTTTTGGGTTCCAGTTAACTAGCGACAATTTGAAGCTGCTAAAAAACTAGGGGTCCAGTTATCATCTCTTCCTTAATCACACATGCATATCTTATATCTTATATCTATGTCAATTTTGGCTTCAAAATATCATATATTAAATCTTTTCGTATAGCATAATCTTTTGACTATTTTTGTTCAAGGTTTTCAACTCTTAATGGCATATAATCTTATTATTTTTTAGCCTTACACTATTCACTAAATCACATATTAGATATCAGCTCTTGCCATATCAAAACCAAAATAATGGGTACATCAGACCAATAGAACCACTTTTATAAACTATATATAATGTTCACAACAAACAGCTTTATAAATGCACTCAATCATAGACATGCAATTTCAAAAATTTGGGTTCCCACTACCCACACAAACAAAGATGATTTCTTTCTATCAACCTTAACAAGGAAATAATACCAACCAAAATCAAAGGAAACTAAACTATAGTTTCTTCAGATAACCAAAAAACCCACATTACAGATCCTAAAACCACGTTTTATTGCAACTTTATCTACCGAAATATAATTAAAAAAAAAAAAATTAAAACTTGCCTGGGGAGGGACTTAAACTTCCAAAAAATAATAAAAGAAAATAAAAATTAGAACTTGCCTGGGGAGGGATCTCCAAAGAAGTAGAGATGCAAATGGCCTTCGAACCTCAGCTTGAAAATGCCCGCCAAAATCCTCTTGAACAATCTTCTCTACTGCCCTTGATCTTGTTCGTTCGAAAAAAATATTCTTGAAAATACACCAAAGAAAACAACCGGTTGAAGGGAGAGAGAGAGCATCTATAAACTTTACAACTGGTTGCCATAATCACTACCCTTATAGCCTAGAATGCAGCTAATACAAACCTATTTAATCTAGATTTTAACCTAGTCGTTCGATTTCTTCTTTTAATTATTTAGCGGCCCAGATCAAAAAGATACTTACTTAGAATGTGACTCGAAAGAATTTTTACCATTTGAGTACTCGTACAACTCGGCCAATCCACTTCGTTAAGTACCCGTTTTATATATATATATATATATATATATATATATATATATATATATATATATCAAAACTAAATGTTCATCACAACTATCCAGATTCCAGAATAGTAAGAAGATACTGTCATCGGAGTTATGGCTTGATTTTATTATTTTTTTTTTATTTTGAATGAGGAGCTATGGCTTGATTTGACACTAAACTACGGAGTTATGGCTTGATTTTTTATTTTTTATTTTTTGAATAAGGAGTTATGGCTTGATTTGACACTAAACTAAGTGACTAAATGACTAAACGTGTGTACAGAAGTAACTGAACCAAGCATTTGAAAAAGAAGATAATAATAGTAAATTGAAAGAAGTATGTGCTGTCCTCATTTCTCTCGTAGGCATTAACTCAATTCCTTCGCAACTTAACTTCATTTCCTCTTTAATGTACATAATTAGGTTTTTCACAACTTTATTCGATCTTATTATTATTATTATATTGTAATTAGTAGGATATATATTGATTATTTGGTAAGCATGATTGGATTAGATTATTAAATAGGAGTAGATTAAATTAGATAGTATTATTTGATATTACAATGCAATATACACTAAAACAAAGTAAATATAACAATTTATATTAATATAGTTTTAATTATATTTTATTTATAAATAAATAAACATTTTTAAAAATAGAAAAGATAAATTTAAATGATAATTATATAAAATAGTATGATTTGAATTTATTTATAAAAAATAGGTATATAAAAATATAATGTATATTTTTAGTTAAAAAAATAAAAATTAGAATTTAATTAATATTTATATATTTATATTAATTAACTAAATTATTAAAGGAAGAAAAAAGAAAAAAAAAATGAAAGTTGCTGGGCTTGGAACTAAAAAGGAAGCCCGGACTTTTTTTGTTCAATCATTCTCTAAGTCCAAACATAAGATTGGACAAATAAGTTCAGTCCCAACTTTTAATCTGAGCCACCAAATACGATAAAACTCACAATAATGTGTTATTAAATTGTAAATGTAATGGAGTGGACTTGAATTATAATAAGAATATAATAATGTTCTATTATTTGCATAAAAATACTATGATTTTCTATGAAAAATATGGATTAAATGTCGCATTTGTTGACAAAAATGCCCATATTATTTTCGGAAAACAAAATGTAATGGTTTTTTGGAAATTAACTAGCTAAGAAATGGAAAGAAAATTTCTTAAATGGAGTATAGTTGATGGGAATTGTGATTCTAAGGCATAAGAATTCGTTTGCCCAAAATTTAAAACAATCGTCTTTTCCACTAAATCAAACATGCCAACAAGTTTGTTCAAACAAGTAATGTGATAAGCCTCCAAGTACCTATATTTGTATCTAGTAAAACCTGGAACTGGGAAAATCCGATGTAACATAGATAAGGTAGATTCAAAACCTGAACCTCCACTTGTCAAGTTTACAAGTTCTATGATTTTATATGTAGTTGCAGTTTGGACTTCGGATCTTCAAACCAATTCCAAGTACAATATGATAAAATTGTCATCATCCGTGACCAAAACACATTCTTTTTTGGGGTTGGGTAAAATAGTCAATATATTCGCGAGAAAAGTCTACTTGCTATTGACGTGTGTAGCTGTACCACGTGAGGCCAATATTTCTGATTTACTATTAGTACTAAACGTCTATACACAATGGCAATTACTTCGTTTAAACCTGTGATTACAAATTCTGTTTATATGCTGTAACTTTGACAAGAAGTCCAGCACAAACAAAAGAAGGTTATCACTTTTGCCTTTCTTTTTGGTTACTAAAAGTTCACTACAAGCCCACGACAACGTTCGACTCCTAGTAACTTTGACCTTAAACCCACTTACGTAGGGTCAATGTATTTGACTTTGAATTATAGGTAATTATACAATGCGAAACCTTTGAAAATACTGCTCCTTAATGGCTATTTTTGTGCTCTTTGTTTCTTTAGCATTTTGTTTGCTGGTGGTGAACGGTGATCAGTAAGATGTAGTTATTTTGTGTGCAAACATGCCCAAAAAACACTCCACGGTGGTACAACTTTGAATTTTTAGTGGTTTTAGAATTTTTTTTTCTTGTTTTTTCGTAAGTGGGCATTTTATATACCAAAAATGAATTAGAATAGACTATCAACAAAACACCACCAAAGTAAATCAGAACGTATAGCACGTGAGCTAACACGATATAAGACACGAAACACAAGAAGGCATATGTGAGCCAATAAGCTGTGCATGGCAAGTAAATATGAATTTTGGGCTAGTACGGCATGACTAAAAAATAAGCCGTGCCTAACACCATACAAAAAAAATCTACACCTAACATACGGAAGATCGTCTACACCTAACTTAAATAGGATATACCAACATATTACACCTAACTCTAGATAGAAATAACTAAGAAGCTACGGCCCGAGATTGTGGGGTGAATGATGTGGGCTGGGCTTGTCTCACCAAAACCCAGTTTGTGTATATAATTCGGCCGGTTTTGTAGTCTATTACTGCATTTGCATTATCATTAAGGCATGGCAATCCTAGCCCGACTTTGTCGATTTCAATAGTGAAAGATTGAGATTTGTAGTAGTCATATTCCAAACAGCAAGGTTACATACGCTAGCTCAGTCAGGAAGATGCACATTTTTCCAATGTCTCTCTCTACAAGTTTGATAGAGATATATAGAATTCGCAAAGTAGGAGATCTTAGCATATGTAATAAATGTAATTAATCAGAAAAACGGGAGATTATAGTAAACGTCTCTTTTCCAGGGCTTTTGTGGTAGGTTACATAGTTACTTACATTAATATTGATACTATAAGTTTCTAAATCATATAAGAATCAAACGGTTCAGAAACATGCATTGCCGATCAAACGGTTAAAAAACATCCACTTGTTAAAGTTCATTTTTGTATACTAATATATAATTGTTATTTCCTTCTTTTCTTTTTTTTTTTTAAAAAAAAAAAGAAGATTTTTCCTCTTTTTATTCCAAAACAAATGTGCAACGTTGATTTGGACATTCACCTGCCCAGCTAAGCTCTACTTACTACTTTCTCATTTGGTGAGACAGCAAGTCTGCAATTCAGTGGAGCAAAAGGGAAATATATATACGTATATGTACATGTTTAATTCTCTTAATTAATTTCCCCATTTTATTAGAGGAGTTGTTCTTTTTTTTTTCCATGAATTCAGAGGAGTTATTTTGATACAATGAGAAAACAGGGTTTGGAAGTCAGAGAATTTTAAGCCAATGTACACGATCTTTTATAAAGAGACGCACGTATTGCCAATTCCAGATTATTGGTAGAAAATTAATCCATGAAAAAGCAAAGCACAAATTTCGCTTGTTGGTCATGAATATTCTTTTCTTTTCTTTACCTTTTTTTGAAAGGTATTTTCTTCACTTTCGGGGCTAAGTAGTTTCCATAAATAGAATTTGGAGGATTAGCTGTTGAATGATCATGATTTATGGTAGAGATGTTCGATGTAAATGGGGCTTCTTTAATTTGACTATTATCTTTGCTAATTTTACTATACGTGTTGGCGCCCCCGACTAAAAAAAAAGAAGAAGTTGAAAGTATCATTAGTTTTTTTAAAAAATATATAAAATTAGATCCAACAATCTTCAATGCAATTGTTAGAGTTGTTGGTGCAAACTTTCGTCTTGATAGTGGGAAAGTGATAATTGAACATTTAGTGTTAGAAATAAACGTCTAACATCAAATTTAATAATTTATATTTTATTCCTCTTATTTACTAACCCAACACTATCTAATAAAAATCAAAATAAGCTAGTACAGTATCAAAAAAGGTCAATCCACTGAGATTGAGTATTAAACTATCGCTAAGTATCAGAATTAATGTAACTCAATTTTATTTAGTCATAAAATCTAAATGAATATGAAAATAAACAAATAAAAACAAAGATAAAAGAATAAAATATAAATAAAATATGAATAATTATTATGCACGAATGTAGTAAGGATTTGAATTCACCTAATAACTTTTACGTTCGTCAAATTGAGTAATTACCAGCCTAATTCTATTTAATTCACTAATTGAGGAATCTAATCTCACCTGATTACCTCTCCTGAGCGTCAAATGATGTAATACATCTAACTAACCTAAGTTAATATTTCTATCTAACCCAATTAATTATGTATTCATTAAGTTCAAGTCCTCAAATAAAAGTTAAGGTATCGCTCACTTCCTGGTTTCACAATAATCCAAAACAATCCAAACTATCAAGGTAATTATTTAGAAGTTGATCTTTTCCTAGTCTCACAATTCCTTAAACTACACTTATAAATTTAATCTCTCCTAAGCATCAAATTTCATCCTAAAATCAACTAACTCATTGGCCAAATAAAGTAGAAACATTGTCATACAAAATAGACCAACAATAAATAAAATAATCAAAACAAAGTATTACAAATGGTAAAACAAATCATAGCTATCAAATGAATTCAAAAAAAAAAAAAATCCTAGCTATCAAATATAAACAAACATATAGAATTCAACACCAATCTTAACAAAGAAATTTATAAATCCAAGTATATTCATACAATAAGCTCAATATAAATTTCTAAGGGATTAAGGTAAGAGAAAGGAAAAGGAAAACTCTTGTGAAGATGAGCTTCAAGTCATCAACTCTTCAAGAAATTCTTCGAAATTTTCCTCAAGAATCTCTAACTCCAAGCTTTCTCTTTTTAGGAATTTGTATATTTTTCTCTCTAATTTTGTACACTTGAAATTTGTGTGTCCATCCATCTTTTAAGCTTTATTCGAGGTCAAATTCAAGCACTACTTAATGATGAATATGTCTCTACTATTGGATCATGAGAAAGGAACAATCCAAGTCANGTTTTGTCGTTTTACCTTCGTTTTGCATTGTTTTCATTGCGACACACCCCAATAAGACCTAATTTCAATCCAAATAGTTTGAAAAACTTATTTTGGACACAAATTCACTTTGATTATTTTTTTATTCACAAGAATTACAAAGACACATCAAACTAACAAAAACACTTGAAAACACATAACTATTTGAGTTCAAAATGTACTTAATTTGGAGGTAAATATATTTTTCACCAAAAATCCAAATTAATCATTGTTCATTACTAAAAATTGAGTCCAAACTCTATCTCCTTGGGCTAAGTTCGAACCCAAGAGTGCTAGGTGGCTTCTCTCCTGATCTCGGGGTCCCCAGGTGGCAATTGGAGGAGGGGGGGAGAAGGGTACTAGGCACTGGCATGGTACCTTCTAAATAAACAGTAAAACTTAAGTTAGCAAACAGAGTTTTAGTGAGAGAAAGTCTCTAGTGGAGAGTTATTAATAAGAAAGTTTAAATGAGGAGAGAGAAATGTAGAGTTTCGATCTTCAGTTTTAGTTTGTTTTTAATGTAGTAGTTAAGGGCCTTGAATAGGCAATTTGGGGTGCATTAAGACTATTAGATTATCATAAGAAGGAGTCTAGCAATCCTAGCCCTTGATCTTGGCTAAGAGAGGTACATTTAATACAATGAGACCTTTGCTATTATAGAAGTTCAGCTATAGGCCTATTTGCCGATAAAGTACACCCTAAATTAGGATTACAAGCAACTGTCAGGAGATTAGTGTAATGATGACCTATAATTTATGGGATTTGGAGTGGCCTCATCCCTTCGTACGGATAAATGAGAGATCTAGACCAAACTTCAAGATGTTCTTGGACATCAAGGAGTGTCTCGAGGCCCAGGCTGTTCGGCCTCATGGCAGTCTTCTAGGTAGTAAGATTGGGCTTACGAGAATCATTCCTCTAGTGGCCTAGCACTGATGATCTTTGAGTCTGGAGGGAAATGGGATATTCCCTCGCATTCTGTGGTAATTCCTCATATCTCAAGATTATTCTGAACAGTCATAAATTAATTAAACAGAACATCATCACTAAAAAAAGTCACTATTTAGTGGCAACTTTTTAGTCACAATAATTTTATTTTTTATTTTAATTTTAGTCACAACTAAAAATTTCTTGTGTCTAAAAGAAAGTATTTTTTTTTAAAAGCTAAAAGATAATACTTAATTACAAGTTGTTACTAATATACCTTCAGTCACAACCCTTTATTACAGTAGTGAAATTAATTGTTTTGACTAAAAGTATATTAAGTCACAATAAATTGTTATTTTGTAACTAAATTAAACCTTTAATCACTTACTTTTTAGTCACAATGTAAAGGTAATGACATTTTTTTGGTCATAAAATTTTTACTTTTAGTCATGATTAGAAGTAAAACTTTTTATGGTGCATTATATTTCTAATAGAAACGAGCAAAATTATATACACATAATGATATAATTCATGTTAATCGAGTTGATGTATATCGGTACGCAATTATTACCAATTTTTTGAAACACATATGGTAAGAAGACTATAAAGTTTTGTAGCTAATGGACTGAAAAAAGTAGGCAAATCATGAACATAGATATATTAGCTGGCGATGATTATACATTATCCTCATTATTGAAGGACGAAAAAAAAGGAAGAATGAATAATTCATTAACTAATTATTTATTAAATATAAAACTTTAATTAAGTAAGAAGAAATTATAAATCATCCTCATTAAATTTATTTATTATATCAGTAATGGCAGGCATAATGCTATTGATTTCATCCCTTATCTCACACACATTTTTAGTATCATCTTATATAACATGTCATCATTTAATTGTGAATTAGAATTTGCCACAAAAAAATGTTACAAAAATTTTGCTATTAAAATTGATAACTCAAATGCAACATCAGGTGGTATTAAAAAAAAAAATTGGGTTAAAAAAAGTGGTATTAAAAAAAAATTGGGTTAAAAAAAAGTGGGAACTCGAATATTATTCATTTATATATAGGAGAGCCTTTTTGAATGGGAGTACGGCTTTCTCTCTTACAATGGTACAATATTAAAAATTACAATACCAGTTGTCCTATTGAAAAAGGAAATAAAAATACGGAATTGATTGATTGAATTCTTCATAATTCACAGTCAAACTAAACAACGAGCAGAAGATGTTTCTTTTATTGGCAAAACTGTCAAGTGTACATAGGCTACAAGAAGAATGCTGTGGCTGTGGCTGTGGCTGTGGCTGTGGCTGTGGCTGTGGCCCTCTCTCTTTTCTCCTTCCTAGTGTTTTGAATTAAGTTGCTCGTCACCTTGAGCACAATAAAATCGTGCACAGTGACATATTAGTCACAGAGAAAGGCACCATATATATGTCCCACATCAAGCCATTAATTTTACACTAGTGTACTCAACTGGTCCCAAAATCTTAGCTTTGATTCTCTTATAGGGAAATTTTTTTATTAGGGTTAAAACAAATTTACCATATGTTAATGTTTCTAAACCGATTGGTTTGTTTGTTTTTTTTTTTTTCCTTTTAAGATTTTGTTGAATTATTGTTTTCATGTACGGTTATTAGATAATTTGTGATTTCATGTAACACACTAACATAGATTAATATCCAACAAGAAAAAACTCACATTCTTCTAAATTTTGGGTGAGATGCATCTAAAATCTATATTCGGCAGTTCTTTAATTGACTGCCTTACTGCAATTTTAATTAAATGAACTTTTGTTTGGATTGTTTATAGTTTATAAGCTGCTTTGTGTAAACATTATTCTTAATCCCTTCGTCAATATCTTAACATTAATTTTGATAGAAACTAATAATTAGATTTTCACATAAAGAATTTATCGATTGTAAACATTAACAAAAATAAAAGTTCAGGGACCAAACTGAAAATATTGCTAAAGTTCAAGGAGAACAAGTGCATTTAATCCTAAATTTATTTGTTTTTCAGGAACTTTATTGTGACAAGAAATAGGGGGAAAAAAAAGGAAAAAAGAAAAATTAGAACTTAGAATGGGCAGAAATTCACGCATAGACTTTGACACTTTAGTGACTAGTCATCAACTTGTGGCACAATCTTCGGTTTTTGGCTCTCTATGCGTTTACCTGCTCCGGATGTCGGTCTCATTCAGTAAGGTATAATTTTTCCTAACAAATTTTCCAAATTGTCCAATTATATTTTCTTTTTCTTTTCGTCTCTCTTTTAATTTTATTAACTTTGGAACTAAGCTTAAAACTTAATTCTATGGTAGATATCATGCACATCACTTTGACATTTGACAATGTATATTTGGAATAATCTTCTTCATCTTAAATTGTGACCAACCCCATTTGGCCACTTCCACGTGTTCAACACTTAAACCCCTTAGACCAACAGTCTGCATAGGTAAATTATTGGACTTTCTTTTTTTCTTTTTCCTCTTTCTTAGTCTCTCTTAATCAACTATTCTCATATATACAATATATATATATATATATATATAATACATAAGCATGGTATTTTCTTTGTTCAATTAATTAGAGGTACTTAATTTTGAAGAATTTAATTGGGATATATAGGTTTACTTCATCTTGGAACCAGCTGGATCAATTTCGAATAACCATTGGAGTCCATATGCAAAGCAAAGAATTTATTATGATATTTTTTTAAGAAGGCAAAATTATTTATTATAATAGTACTAAACGTGACTTGATTAATATTATTTTAAAAAACAGACATTTTCACCTTAACATTATATACTATTAAGGATTGTATTCTAAGTACCTGTGTCAATCAAATTATCAATTTCGAGTTAAATATTAAACAAAGATTGGTGGACGATATCATGTATGCGGTTTTCTTAACTGAGTTTCTCACGCAAAAGATACCCTAACTATTCTTCTTTATTTAATTTTTTCTGAATGACTTCTTTATTTAATTTTATTTCCTAACTCTTAAAGAAATAATTAAGATGTCCAATTATGTTCTAGCTATGCCATATGTAGAAAACCACTACTGGCATGTATAAATATCTAATTAATTTTTATTGAAGGAAAAATATTTAATTAATTGAATAGTGTCCAAGAAAACCTAGGTTTTAGACTTGAGATTACACGATTTATAACTAAATTCCTTATATGTGTAGCTAGTTGATTCTGAAACAAAAATAGCATTAAAAAATCAACTAATTCATTCCAAAGATGAATCCCGTACGTAGAAACAAACAAGAAATTATTACGTGTATTATCCTTCTCCAAACACATTAATCAATAAAAAAATACCTACTTAGTATAATAATAAAGCTACCTAAACCGTACATATCATCACTTCCGCAATAGAAGACCTTGTTAAAGAAATGCGAATTAATTTATTTAGTATTATCGAAGTATGATTAGTTTAATCTCACTATCTCATATATATTTGTTTTTATTTTTTTTTATTTCAATGTATACGCAAACTTAACGTCTTGAACTGAAGTCTCCCACTTCCTGCTGCGTGAGAGACGAGAATAATTTCTGTCCAGAAAAAGAGGCGAAATGGGAAAAAGAAACCAAAAGAAAAACAAGATAAAGGAAAATGCCAATATTTTTCCGCCGTGAGAAAAAAGGTTTTCGGAAGAAGAATAGAAATCTAATAAATTGTGACCCCCAAACGCCATTAAAGCAAGTTGGAAAATACTCTACAATCAAAGGAAAAGGACTTAAAACCTATAAATGGCAAGTGTTTTTCACGCTCTCTAAGATGTGATTCCAATGTACCTTTCAAGATCAAAAAAGCCCAAAGCTTTTCGTTTGTTAATATTTGGCCGGAAAATCAATTGACCAAGCCAAAATATAAGATTAAAAAAAAGTGAATAAATAAAAGAAATAAGACGGCAATAAAAGAATACAAAAATATATTTTAAAATTTTCAACCGTTGACATTCAAGAATTCAATGGTCGTTACTCGCTGCCGTGCAATTCACTACATTTTCCCTCTCTTTCCCCACAATTGCCATTTGCCAAACACTTTCCCTGTTCCCCCATGCATTACATTGTATCACACTGTACTCGATATATATCTCTATATATATCATTATGAACATTTCCAACTCTGTTCATCAGTTAAAAAAAAGGGAAAATTAAAAACAAATAAACTAGGGGGGAGAAAAAAAAGCTGTCACAAACTCTCTCTCTCTCTCTCTCTCTCTCTCTCTTCCTTAAACTCTTCATAAACAATTAAGCCAAGGGAAAAAAGCCAAACAAACCAACCCCATTTTACTCTCTTCTCCAATGGCCTCTTCTGCATCTAAATCCAAAAACCCTTTTTTATTATTCAAAACTCTCTTCCTCACCACAATCCTTGTCATTGCTCTGTTTACCGGTTCTTGCTCTGCGACTCGTCCCGCGAAGACCATGACGGTGGAAAGAGAGGTTTCGCCGGATTCCGGCGACTACAGCAAGCTCCGGCCGAGGAAGAGCCAGACGGCTTTTCGGTTTCGAGGCCAGACATTCAATTTCTTCCCCAAAGGGACGCCTGTTCCGCCTTCGGGCCCTTCCAAGAGGCATAACTCTGCTCCTCAGAATTAAGTAGGCTCAGACTAGACTCTCTCTCTCCGGTTTTAGATCTTTCATATAAATTTTTTTAATTTTATTTTTCTTGGTTATTTCATAGAATTGTATTGGGTATACAGTTGGTCCAAGAGTTTTATTCTTGGTGCTTTTTTTTTTTTTTTTTTTTTTTTTAAAATGAGGCTTTGATGGAATCAGATCATTAGTTGATGATATGATTTTTTTTTTCTGGGCTTTGTGATTTTTGGTTATACACTGTATAGAAAAGAAGAAGTTATTTATTAACATGTTGTATTCAATTTCGATATATATGAGCATAGAAAATATTATTGTAGTGCTATGATAATTTGATTTCTTGGTATCCAGATATCAAATCCAATACTCTGTTTTAGTATCCTAAATTATCCGTGGAACAAGTTTTCTGGGATCTAATCAGATATACCAGAAAGTTTGGATCAGTTAAACCATTTTTCTCTATCTATTTCTCAAATTTTGACTTAGTGTGATAAACCGGTGTTTTAAATATTAATTTTTAATTTTGAAGAGTCAACAAATGGTACCCAATACTTGCATCAGTTGGGCTCTTGTGTAGACTAGAGTTTTGTAGCATGGCCCACTCTTTCTGGGGGGTCTTCTCGTACAAAGGGAACCATACTAATCGGTTTCTTTTCTTAACCAAATTAGAATTTTCTTTTACTTGTTTTCATCAATGGTTGGGGTATAGTCCTAATTAAAGTGAATGAGACCAGTCCATTAAAGATCATAATGCTGAGTATAAATAAGGGTAAACTACGCGCCTAATCTTTCTTCTTTGCGGTCCCAATATATATATATATATATATACATATGGTTGCTAATCTAATAGGTATTTTTTTTCTTTACTAATGGATAGGTATTTTGTTTTTAGCCGTTGGATCACCATCTAATGGTGATTTAATGGGCATAATGAAGTGCATGAAAAGACGTGCATCATTAATGTTCTTTCTCTCTCTTATTTTTTACAATAAAAAAATATGGATGCTAAATTTTCATTGGCCAAATTGATACCTATGCATAGGTAAAAAAAAAAAAAAAATACCTACTGGATTGGTGCCCTATATATATATATATATATATTGCCAATCTAATAGGTATTTTTTTTCTTTACGGTGGTATTTTTTTTTTAGCCGTTGAACCACCATCTAATAATGATCCAATGGTTATAATGAAATACATAAAAAGACGTGTATCATTAATACTTTTTCTCTTTCTTATTTTTTATAATAAAAAAATATATACCTACCATAAATAAACCCATATATATATATATATATATATTATATTGTGACAAAGTCAATAAGCCCTTGTAGCAAATTAAATTAGATCAGGAGAGTAATAAAGAGAGTTTGAAGCTGTCATGACTTAAAAAAATCAACGAGTCCAAAAGTTTAGCAAAAATTTAGACGTAAATATCAAACTACATGATTCAAATTTTTGTCCTCTGTTTTCACTACATCATTATTTTTTTTAATTAATAAATCTTTTATCAAAGGCTCATTTGTCAGCTTCTCCATTTCTATGTTGTATTAAATTATAGATTTAAATACCTAAGCTAAGCGACCTTTATATAAAAAAGGAGCAGGTAAACAAAAAAAATAATTGTGTATAAAAGTAAAAGGAGATATGCATGCTTTGAATATTGATACGTACACGGTTTGCACTTATTATGGAGATTTTTGCCATTTGAAAACGAAGTTTATTATGGTATTGACCGCTGGACTTGAAATGGATTATGAGAGCCTATTATTTTTGACATTGAATCACATCCATTTTGTAGGCCAATTATTCCAAAGTAATCAGAGCCAAACAAAAAAGTTCAAAAAAATTCTTCAAATTGGGCAAGATTCTTAACCAAAATCAGATATATTAGCCGTACGTTGGAGTGGCATAGTAGAAAACAGTACAAAAAGCCTTGTAGAGTTTTAGGGCTACACTCTTTCTCCTTGGGTTTGTGTATGTGGTCAATAATTGTCGGAATGGGTATTATCATCAACACTAAATGTACTTACGTGATCCTTGATCTTGATGTAATTACAATATGATATACGACGTATGGAAACATATTATTGGTAAGTATTCCCTATTATAAAGTCACTTTAGATGGCATGTTCTTAAATATTACATTGCGTTGTTGAATTTATTTTTAAAAAAAAGTACATAGGAATAATCCAAACCATTTTAATTCATTTTTACTATTGAAAGAACAAATTCTTCATCAATTGTGGAATTGGTTACTTTTTAATCACCTTTTTCTTATGTCATTTGCACCGTGCCATTGAGCTGAAGATGTTTGAAGTTGGAACCGTGTTTTCTTCTTGTACTAACTTGTGGTTAAAATAATAATGGCATGTGAGTTGTGATAGATGATATTTATAAACCAAAGAGGTGAAATGAAGTCTCTTTTCTTCCCCTAAACCAGTTCTTACTACTGCTATTTTTAGCTGTTAATAATTTGCAGAAAGTGCGGCATGAGTTGATGACAATGGCCAAAATTATGCTATTGTATTAGCTGTTGCCAGTATTTGCCCAAATTAACGTTTCTAGCCCAATAATATGTTTGAAATGGTGGACAGCTTTGTTATTAATCTCTAGGCCAGTGTAAAACGAAAATTGCTATCTAGCCGATATGGTCACCCTTTAGGTGAATTTTGATCAAGTTTTGCATTTAAATGCTCATAATGAATGCAATTGTGAACTCCTTCGACAATGATAACATGTTCTCAAAAATTGAGAATTGTGTTAATTTTGGTTATTATATTCAGAACCTAAATCAAGGAATTTGAAAATGGGAAATAGTACAATAAAATTCTTGTGAATTTTACTAATTGAGTACCCGCCTTTATTCCTGTGTTTTATTTTAACCAAGTGCCCTTTGAACTCCTATGTTTTCAGGGAAAGCAAAATATATTCATTAGGGTTGACAAATCAGTACGTTAAAACCTCATACTACCGGGGCAGGCAGCAAAATGATTAAAACAATCACTCAAATGCAGGGGAAAAAAAAAACTAAAACAAATAAATAAATAAAGCAAAAGTTAAGATTTATGTTAAAAATAAAAGAAAATGAAGGAACAAACAATAAGACAACAAAAACCTTAGAACTCTCGTTCATGTTCATTTGTTCTCCCTTCTCCTTTATCTTCCTCCTAACTCTCTCAAGATTTCGTGACAAATAAGAAACCAAGAGATCTCTTCATCTTTCTCACTAGATTCCATGCAGAAAACGAAAAGAAAAAAAGAAACCAAGAAACACATAAATTATATAATAGAGATCGCGTTTGTGTAGTGTCAGACAAAGATCACTTGCCCTAATTTTTCCTAGTCTATTAATTAAATTATGTCATATCATATTGTTTTTTTAACAATGTATTTCTTTAACAACTCCTCACAAAATGTCTATAATTTTTTAGATGACATAGCGTAATTTAGTTACTGGAACTTAAATGAGACAGGAAAAATTGGGAGACGTGCGTGATCTCGTTCCGTCTCAACGCCATTTTTTCAAGAGTTTTATGGCTTAGGTAAAAACCAATGGAGATTTGTGGTATTTTCCCTTTTCCAAAATCGAAAATGGAATTCCAATAAGTAACAGCAATTTTTCAATTTTAGTTGTCACTTTTCTTGTGCAACTGGCAAGTATATTATAATGTTCGGTGTCAAATGCATATCCTATGGACCCTAAAAAAAAAAGGAAGAAGAGACAAAGCATATCATAGGGAATTGAGATTTGCTAATAAAGTTCATGCCCACGTGTGGATTGTTGTACGGTTTGTCTGTCATATTTTAACGAAGCTAATGGCTTTTAGAGTTGACAACTTGACATTATAAGCCTCTATTATTTGACACTGATTATGAATATAACCATAAGATTTGAAATGTCATATTTATATAGGATTAATATGTATGTTACCTTGCATGTTTCATATTATCTTTTTTTTTTTCTACAACTCAAGACAAATGATGGTCATCACTAACTCAATTTTATTAGTTTGTTTCTTAGATATTACATCGCAATTTATGGGATTTGCTGCAACTACTTGCTTTAACATTACAATTCTTTTTCTTTTTTATTTCAAAAAAAGATTCTGTGAAGCTAGAGTTTTTTCATATAAACCTACGTCTGATTTGGACTCAGATTAAGAATTGTGCAGAAATCGAAAAAAAAAAAATCGTATTACGGAGAAGAAATGTAAAATGTGTGCAAAATGATTCACATTTAGTTTAAAAGAGTCACAGAGAAAGAAGACCCCTTTAATATATGTTGGTATGTATTTGGTAAAATGCATCAAAATACGAAAAATCTTCCTATTCTCTCAGTGAATGTGCGCTCAAAATACGACTTTCTTAACTAGAAACTCTATACTAAAACCACATTATACTATATTGCATCAAAATTTACTATTCTCTCAGTTGTCGAATCTATCCAAAGAAGTCCGTTAGCCATCAAGAGCTGATCTATTATCAATAACATATCCGTTTGTTGTGGTTGGATAACGTTGTTAGAAATCAAATAGGATTGAAATTAAACCAAAAATAACTCTAGATCATTACGTTGAAGTGACAGGTTAGGGACTGATGAGTTTACTTGAGTTTATAGCTAATCTATTAAGGATTAGAGACGAAAAGACTGAAGACGAAAGTGTGAAAAAGAGGTGCCTCGAGGGTTTGATTCTTCCACAGCCTAATACCTAAACCATACAGTGATTGGGTTCTCTGTTAGTGACAGTGGCTAGCAGAGAAAGTGTCGTGAAATTTTAGGTGTGAGAACTATAATTCTAATATGTTCTTTATAGAGTGCCTTATTAGAAATCGATCAAACCCAATTAAGTAGACTAACAAGGTATCTATATTGGTATATATACTCAATTAGATATCCTGACCTAGTTTTGTTAAATCACTTATTGGGTCTCTTTAGAAACAATATGGCCTAATACAATTATTTTATATATATAGCCCAACATTGGAAATATAATTTCTTAACAGTCTCCCACTTAAGTCACAAATGTACCGTATATAATTATATTGATAAACTAAAGTATGGCCATGAAAATATGATATTCCTGTATAGCCTCAAAATTGCAATCTCGTCCATCAGACATATAAGCACGAAATCAAAGCACTCATAGTTGTACAATTTTGATGGCAACTATAACTCTCAATGATTACCGTACTAATATACTCGAATGACATAGATCGAGTATGGAATGCGGCATAAAAATTATACGTAGTATGATTTAATATGTTTATTTCTAACTAGTCTTACTTAAATTGAAGCGAGATCAAACTTAGTCTTTCTCTTTTTAATGTATTACCACAAAATTTATGCTAAATTGCAGTAGGAAAAATAATAATGGGATAAATATTATATTTAAAATTAGAGTTTACATAAATCTATTTTCCACATTCTGTAGAAATTAGACAAAGAATAAGTACCACTAATGAATATTCGAACCAAATTATAAACTCCGACTGAAATCACACATCTTTAAAATATAATACCATTATGATCAGTTTGCACGTGAAAACATCTTAGGTGATAAATCTTTGGTGAATGACTATTATCACAGAATTTGTACTTATAGGTTCTTTAGATACTTGTCAACTCTGAACTCTTTATTTTAACATCAAGTTATCTAAAGTATATGTGCATTGACTTTAAGAGTTTATTTTGTTACTAGAATACAAAAATGCAGGTAATTATCACAATAATTCTTTAATAGTCTTTTAAAGCTATCAATCAACCACAGTTTGCAGCTTGGTGATAAAGTTCTACAATTATAGTCCCTAAACCGATGCCTTATAACAAAACATCTATACTTTGCTCTATATTGGAAGAAGCTTTGAGTATTTGTTTAACATTTTTCTAAATAGTTCCTCCAAGTAGCAAATATATATATATATATATATATATATATATATATATAACCAAAAGTGGATTGTTATTTATACATGCATCTAGCAAAATTACAATTGGAATATCTAATGATCTCCAATTTTTATTTTTTTTTATGATAAGTGAGTATTAAGCCTAATGTTCTCTCTAAATTCTACATAACCTATTTTGTTGCTCTCCAATGATCCACATAGGAGATATCCATGAGATATTTGCCTAATAATCCTGAATATATATAAGATTCTCTACTATCGATACATAAGGGAATTTCTAGAGTACCTTAATTTTAAAAACATTATGGGCACTGAATAGGACTATATTTATCACCCTTAGCCAACAATCATATCTCTTGAAACATAATCCTTATTGATATAATTCTTTTGTGATATCCTAAAAGATACGTCAAGAATAATCTCAATATATCTGTATTCCTTAATACAAAAGAGATGTCCTTAAGATCTTTCATATCAATATCCTTCAATAGAAATATCTTGATTTCGTATAATAGACCTAAATCGCTGCTAGCCAAAAATATGACATTGACATACAAAACTAGGAAGATAAACTTGCCCCTACTAAACTTATGATATATACAACTATTAACTAAATTTTCCTTAGAACTAAATGAGACAATGACTTGAAGGACTAATAAGTGGTCTTTAAATTCACCTAATGTAACTCCAGAACCTAATGAGCCACTAGTGCTAAAATTATTCTGAAAGAGTTTTTCATTAAAACTGTAGAGAAATTCTCTTTATAATCAATACCTTCCTTATAAGTGAAACTATAGGAACTAGACGGACCGAAATATTGACAAGATCTTAAATGTCATTGTCATTCATGGATTTCATCTCATTCTTTATAGAATCAGTCCATTTTGGGAATTAGAATATTGTATTAGCTTGAGTGAAAATGATCCACCATATCAAACACATGTTCTTAGAGATATACGACAAAAACATTTGAATTCGTACTTCTCCTTTTTATAGTGGATCTACTTAATAACACTTTCTATTAAGATTATTGAGTTTGCTCTTTTAAGGTAACTTCCTCATTTTAGATAGAGAGTTGTTGATTATCGTCTTGATCCAGATTTCCATCTTAAATATGCAGGTTTTAGAATAGATTGCAGCAGAAAGGTGGCAACCCCGAGTTTCAAAAAATTTTGTAGATCTTTAAGCTCATGTAATTTTTAAACATATATTAAATCACTATTAATAAATGCTAAAGATTTAGAGAAAAAACCTTTCAAAACTTTGTAGGGTAACCTAGCTTTCGTTTTCTTCAAAACCACGATCTTCTAATCGAAGTTTCCTTTACAAGTGAATGACTGAGTAAGCAGGAAAATATGATCGTAAGTCTAAAGCTCTTTTTTTTGTTCTTGTTATTTTTATTAGCATATAAGAATAACAAAATCTAAATATTTTTTTTCAGAGAAAGTCTCACTTTTCTCTCCTTTTCTTTTTGGGTTCTTAGAAAAACTTACTACTCATGAATAAGATCGTATCTTTTTAAGAGCCTTATAGACACATTTAAAATCGAAATAATACGGAGATAGTTTTTTTTTAAATATAATTTTAATTAGCTTTTAATTAAAATTATTTTATCTATTATTATTATATTCAAACAAAAATACAAAATTTAAAATCTGAAAATAAATAGACTAAATCATATCTAATTCATGAAATTTAAAATTTGAAATATTAAAATTTAAAATCAAAAATTTCAAAAATATTATCAAACTTATTAATTATATTTATTTCATAATTTGTGTCTAACATTTTCTAAATAATTAATTAATTCAAAATTATTTAATGTTTATCCATAGTTTTGTAATAACAATTATTACAAGAATTAATGTTGTCAAGAGAAATTTTTTGAGTATGTATTATTTGAATAGAGCAATATAAATTAAACAATTTAATATCTTACAATCATACATAATTCACTACAATAATTGGCAGTTGGAATTGGGGACCTAAACCTATAATTCAACCTCTAAATTTGAATTATTAATTAAACTCTTTAATTTTTAATATATTAATTTTAGAGTTACTCCACTATAAACCTAGAATTGCATTCTTGAAATTATAGAGTGAAAATTTACTCGAAAAAATTGTCAAACAGTCTATTGATATAATCATTACAGATGAGTTTTTCCTTCCTGAATAATTCACAATTAGGACTACATTCATTCTGCTAATCTTTTTAATTATTTCTTTATCCTTATGTTCTAATAATTCTCTAATGAACAGGTAATTCACAATCGTATTATAAATTGAGTGCCTAATTGTTCAAGTTTCGAATTACCACTTAAGGGAATTATTCTTATGACTTCCAAATAAAAAGGTATGGATTCTATATCTATATACTATCATTCCCAATATATGCTAAACTATATTTCCAGAATACAAGACTTTAGACTATTTTAAAAATCAAATTATGTCAAGTAAGTCAAAAAATATAATTTCATAAACATGAGTCTATTAAATACTTAGGATTAAATAAATTTTATTTGATTCCGTCTAATATAATCAACATTATATTAAGTGCGTTTAATCTAATGTCACTACATTAGTAACCAGGATAAGATTACCTGATTCTCGATGAGAATAAACCACACTAGTAACTTACTAATTAAAGATTCCAAACTTTAATTATCTATTACGGACAATTAAGATTATTTAATTGTAAGCTCAATCTTTTTGTAATTCAACAGTTGAATACTAAGTATTACAGTATTATAAATTATCAAAGAATTTTAATATTAACAATCTAACAATGTAATATTAGAAAACTTAAAAAGATATAGGCAAATAAGAAAATTATAAATTTTATTTATTTTCAGCAATGTTACAAATAATCCATATGTTTTAGGGCACTATCCCCGATAATCTCCTACTTGCCCTAAAACAAATGGGATATATCCTTTGGGCCTTCTATGTAATCCTCAAAACTTTTTGCAGGTAATGTCTTTGTGAAAGGATATGCATGGTTATTTTCTAATACTATATGGAGAACTTTTATATCTCCTCGATATATTATCTCTCTAATCAAATGAAATTTGCATTATATATGCTTTCCCTTCTTATAACTTCTAGGTTCTTTTGAAGTTGGCATATCACCATTGTTATCATAGTAAAGTGTGATTGGCTTATTTATATCTAGAACGATTTCTAGAATTGTTAAGAATTTTTGGAGCTAAACTATTTCCTTTGCTGCTTTACAAGTGGAAATATATTCAGCTTCTATAATTAAATCAGCAATACAAGATTGCTTGACACTTCTCTATACTATTGCTCTACTACCAAGAGTGAAGACTGATCCGGATATCGATTTACAAGAATCCTTAGCTGACTAAAAATCAGAATCAATGTACCTGATAGAAATCAAATCCTTAGCACAATAAACAAGCATATATTTTCTCGTTCTTCTTAAATACTTGAGAATATGTTTCATAGCTACCCAATGATCCAATCCAGGGTTAGACTGATACTGGCTAACTACTCCCACTACATAGTAGATGTCAGGTCTTATACATAATATGGATACATTAGGCTGCCTGCTGCTGCTGCATAAGGAATCCATCTCATGTTTTCTTCCTCTTGAGGTGTCTTGGGACATTGCTCCTTAGGAAGACAAACTCCATAGCGAGAACGTAAAATATCTTTCTTAGAATTTTGCATCAAAAATCTGATAAGTATTTCATTGATATATGATGCTTAAGATAGAGCCAACAATTTGTTCTTGTGATCTCTTATTAGTTGGATCTCAAGAACATAACTAGCCTTTCCTAACTTTCATTTGGAATTGGTTGGCTAACCATTTCTTTACATTAATAATAATTGTACATTATTCCTAATAAGAAGAATACCATCTACGTAAAAAAAAACAAAGATGACCACTTTCTTGTCTTTGATATACTTCTAAATACAAGGTTCATCAATATTTTGATCAAAATAATATATCTTAATAACTTCATAAAACCTTATATTCGAAGATCTCGAAGCCTTCTTAAGTTTATAAATAAACCTTTGCAGTTTGCAAACCTTTTGCTCTTGGCCTTTTTCAATGAAATCCTCTGGTTGCACAATATAAATGTTGGGATATTTGTCTGAAAAAGCATATTCCCAATTTTTACCCTTTTTAGTGTAAATAACCTTCTCTTATATGTAATTATGATATTTGCTAGATTAAACTATTTCAGTTGAATAGTTTATTTATCTGAAAAAAGATGCCATTACTTTATTTATATATAAAGAAACAAATATAATTAAGTACTAATTATAAGGAGATTTATTTCTTTATCTAAGTCTAAATTAACTAGTTCACAATCTGTAAATAATGATGGAATATTTTATTTACTAAAGATCATAGTATTTATCTATCTCAACGAGAATGATATGTATCAAATTATTGAAGTATTTAACTTCTAATAGAAATACTAGTACAATATAAATAAGTTATATGTATTAAACTGGACCAGGTAATATAAAAAATTGGAGTGTTATAACTCATTTTTAGCATTTTCATAAACTAGCTCTTAGCATATAGATCTTAGTCATTGATATTTGACTGGACTTGTTTTTATAGGTTATAACCTTTTGGTTTATTAAAATACTAGCCTCAATGAAATTAGAGGTGAACTCTAGTATATTGGAGGTTATGGTTTATGAACTGATGAGAACATCAAATAGTTGAGGACACTATACATTAATACCACTTTAAGGTATTTCAAGATTCATCGAATAATTAAATCCAAGATTTTAGTATTCAATTTTTGAATTAGTTGATAAATTTATCTAAATGGCCATTGAGAACAAAATTATTAACAACATTATTCCTTGATAGAAAGATGGTACTTAAAGGTAAATATATGTTAGAGGAGTATTACGGTAATTTTATTTATCCAACTATGACATTGTATAGGGATTTTACATGCGGTATAGAATATACTAGATGGATCAATGAATCAAGATTAGTTGATTAAATCTCTATAAAAGGCACAACATTTAATCTAAGAGTGCAATATTTGGCCTTTAGTAGGGTATCCCCTTTATTAATAATATTTATATAAATATCATAACAAGAGTTATTATGTATTTACCATATTATTGGAGCTTAGATTATTTAGATCTATTAGGTCCCTTGTCTAATTCAACAAAGCTCATTAATTAGTTGGTGATATTTGTGAAATTAATTTTATGAAACTGTGTAAAATAATAATTTTACATAGAAGTTGTTACTTTTATAAATAAGTTACATGAGTTTGACATAATTATAAAAATACACTCAAAGCCCAAATTGAAGAACAAGCCCAATCCTACTTGGATTGGGATTAGCAATAATGGACCTCATATAAATAAGATACATGAGAGAAAAAAGTGCTCAGCCTTAACATTAGTGCCACACGCATAACACAGAGATAGAGAGAGAGAGAGAGAGAGAGAGAGAGAGAGAGAGAGAGGATTTTCAGCTAAAGCAGAAAGAGAGGGAGAAAAAGTTTTTTGCAATGTCACGTTCTCATCTCACATCCTGATGTTCTAAAGGATCAAGAAGGTTTTCTTGATCGATCTCCAATGAAGGATTCAACTTGATGCCTACTCATCTCATCAACTAAGAGCAAGAGCATAGACAATAAGATCTAAGGTTAGAGATTTGATTGTCATCAATAAGGGGATTAAAGAGAAGCACGTTACAAGAGATCTACCTGAATCTCATCTCTAGAGTTTATGCATCTAGATTTGGTTTATATTATACATGATCCGGTATACAATATATGCATGTCCCACGGTTATGAAGATTGTTTTCATGTAAAAATATGAAAACATAAATCTACTGATTTTTTTGCTGCGTTCATGATGTGACCATGTATTTTCCTTAGTTTCCATACATATATATTTTTTCCTAAATATAAGATCTATATACTTGCAATAAATGCTTTCTTCAATATAACCATTCAAAAAGGCTGTCTTGACATCCATTTGCTAAATCTCATAATTAAGACATACGGTAATAGATAAAAGAATTTGAATAGATTTAAGCATAGCTACTAGTAAGAAAGTTTTTTCATAGTCAACTCCCTCTTTTTGGGTATAATTCTTTGCCATTAACTAACCTTATAAGTCTCTACTTTACCATTCACAATTCGTTTTCTCTTATAGCTTTATTTGCACTCAATTGGTCTTACGTCATTCAGTAGGTCTGCAAGTTCCCAGACTAAATTTGAGTACATTAACTCCATTTCGAATTTCATGGCTTCTTGCTAGTGCTCCTTATCAGAATCAATCATTATTTGTTGGTAAGTCAATGGGTCATCTTGCTTATTGTCAAAAATAGCAATTTGTGCTTCCTCGATTCCTAACTAACGTTCAGGTTGTCTCATAGTTCTACTATGACAGATTCTCTCCTCCATGAACTGATCATAGAGTCAGTAATGGCTAACCTAACTATTTTTCAGCTTTTATAAAGAATTCTTTAAAATTTCCAAAAGTTTCAGATTTCCTTTGCATTAGGTAAATATAACTCTACCTTGAAAAATCATTAATAAAAATGACAAAGTATTTATAACTGCCTCTAGCTTATAAATGGTCCATAAAGATCAATATGTATTAACTTGAGGACATTTTTTGGCTCTTTCACTCTTTTTAGTGAAGGGTTTTTTTGTCATTTTATCTTCAAGATATGATTCACAGACTGAAAAATGGATAACTACTAGTTGTTTCAAAGGACCATCCTTTACAAGTCTGTTAATTTGATTAAGATTTATTTGACCTAGTCTAAGATATTATAGGTATGTATTATCATCGTGAGAAATCTTTTGTTTCTTAGTCTTAGGTTATTCTACTTTAAATATTTTAATATTAAGCAGCATTTGAGTGACGGGCTACAAACTATAAAGTCTATTTTCTAGATAAGTAGTACAAATATTTAAATTATTTCTTGAAATAACAAATGACTTATTATTAAAATAAATGTTATAACCATGTTCAGCCAATCTAGAAATAGAAATCAAATTTCTACGCAAACCAGGAATAAAATAAACATTGTTCATATTACCTTTGAAATTTAAAACCACTACTTCTACTGCTAATATTGAAATAATTGCTTATGTCCCAACCTTTAGTGTAAACTCCTCAGCTGCAAGTTTCTTGTATGAGCTAAGTGTTTGCAAAGAAGTACAAATGTTATTAGTCGCCTTTGAATCAATTATCCAAGGAGAAGAATAATCTTCCATTAAGTATACTTCTATAAAAAGTAAATCACATTTATCTTTCTTCTTTTTTTTTTTCTTGAGCTCCTCGAAATACTTGTTATAGTTTCTCTTCCAATACCCATCTACTCCATAGTAGAAACATTTTCCTTTGGGCTTCTTGTTGTCGGAGGTCTTCTTTGAAACCTTGCATTTCTTATTGGGCTTTGCCCGAGACTTATCAATTGCCTTCTTCCTTTTCTTATTTTGTTTTTGTTGGAAGAAGGTACCTCTTCAATAATGTTAGCTTCAGTCTTTTCATCCTTATCTTTCGATATGGATTCATAGGTTTGTAGCTTATTCAACGGTTGAATGAGATTGTATCAGAATTTATTCATAACATAGTTCGTTTTAAATTGCTTAAAAGCTAAAGATAGTGTTTTCAAAATCATCCCCACTTAGGTAGTCTTGTTTATATGTTCGCCATTCAATTCAGCTTCATAAAGTAAGCTAATCATCTTGAGGACATGCTCTTGAACTGGGACATTGGATTTCATCTGAGTGTTCATAATTGCCTTAATGGCATCATGACGAGCTTTGTCAGATGGTCTTTCAAATATGGCTTGTAGAGATTCTATAATCTCAAATGTAGTCTCCATGCCTTCGTGTTGACCTCTTAACACATCAGATAGTCCTGCTAATATGTAGCAATGTGCCTTGCTGTTAGCCTTGATCTAACTGTCATACACCTCTCGTACATTATGAGAGGGTATTGGCAACAAGTTATGGAGGACATTCTTTTATCATGATGAACTTATATTTTGCATAGATTAGAACTATGTTTCATATTGCTCTTCAACTTATTAAAATTTTCACTAGTTTCAAGTTTCTCAGTTGATAAGATAGAGACAATATGGTTTGTCATTTCTGAAAGAAAATAAATGAAATGAACAATTTAATACTATGCATTTATCATTATTAGAATAGTAAACATTATGCATGATGCATATGAGAAAAAAAAAACATAAAAAAATACCTATTCCTACCGTACTTTCCTTTGTAAATAATATGCCGCCATAGGATAGCTCATATTATATACAAAAGAAATTGATACATTATCAATTAATAAATATATACAAAATATCTCATATTTGTTGTATTTATGAATTAGCGTATTTTGGTCAAAATAATTATTAATCAAATTAATAATATTTTATGAGTGTAACCTACTATTTGAGATAATATTATTTATATCACAAAATTACTGTCATAGGGTAAGTCAATTCTGTAATATAATTTTAAATTCTATTTTTTTAGAAGACAACCTTGTCAATTTTAAATAAATACTTTCCGTAAGGAGGATGAAATTAAGACGTCTCTAAGTACCTATTTAAAATTAATGACGTCGACCAATAGTAGAGATTGCAGGTTATATCGACATATCATCTTCTCCCATTCATTATTTTAAAAGTTATATGTTTTCTTTTAAAATCCTAAATAATACTAATTATTAACTAGGAAATTGTCTAATAGGATATAATGCTAATAAATTATCAGATTTTCTAAAAATCATAACTTATTATGAAATTCTAAGCAACCCTAAATTAAACAATTTAATTTAATGGAACTTAGAATTATTATTATGAAAATACTAGATTTAAGTATTAAATATAATTCACATTATTTAATATATTATATCAATTATAAATTAAAATAACATATTACTAATTTAATCTAATTAAACTATTCCATTTAAAATTTTTAATAAAAACAATTTTAATTAAAAAATAAAATAAAATGGATATGTAAGCATGTCATGTCATAAATGATAAGAGTGTGCACTATCTTTTCTATTTGGCATATTATATGAATGATCATAATTATCATATAATTAAGGAAACAAGTTAAATATAATATTTAATGACTTGACAGGGTCATTCTAGACTACTAATTTAAAAACTCCTATTAATTAAACAATTTTCATTACAAATGGGTCTTCTATAGGCTTTTTTCTTCTTGTTCAGTCCATCATAATGCTCCAATATGGGATTCATGACCTCCATCTTGGAATTAACTTTTCACAAAAAAACAATCGTATTTTGGTCAAAATAAATCAATTATTGACTTTTTCAACTTGGGTCAAAAGTTAGGCTTAAAGTTTAAATAACCTAAGCCCAAAATATATTTAGACCCTTAGTCCATTGTGCTAAGCATTAGGCCAAGTTGTCTAATGGCATTTGTATAAAAGTGCCTAGGCCATACTCCAAGACACCTGGTAATGCCATAAGGCACCATCACCGTATGCTAATGACATCTAATGTCGAGAGGTGTACGGCCCTATCACTTTTAGTGTTGCTGTGTACCTACGGTAGCTAATACGGCCCCATCACTAAGGGCCATAAAGGCTGTGAGATTTTGCCCCAAGCATCGCGACTAGCCATAGCGTGTGACTGGGATTCTCCTGCAGCAACAATTGTCGTAGGTGGTCGGCCGTGACAAACCTACGACAATCTGCTACCGTAAGTGCCGTGGGGTCACCTCAATCTTTGTGCCTTCCTTCATCTTGTGCTAGCTCGCACTATCTCATGTTGGCTTGGATAAGTTCTTCATCTTCTCTTCGATATTATAGATAATAAAGAAATAATAATAATAGAAAAAACTAAATGGTCAGAGCAACCTATAAACCAAAAACAAAAATCAAATCTAGAGGAGCCATATAATTAACGATTAAAATATATCCATACATAAATATCTATTTATCATATGAAAAAGATGCAATAATACCACACTCGTAAGCGTACATCATTAATAATCATATAAGATCTTATAAACCCGCTTTGTGGCTATTTGTTGGTTTTAGAATAAATTGCAGCGGAAGGGTGGTAGTTCTCTATTTCAAAAAATTTTGCAGCTCTTTCAAGCTCATATGATTTTTAATTATATATTAATCACTATTAATAAATGCTAGAGATTTAGCAAAGAACCTTTCGAAGCTCTGCAGGGGATCTTAGCTTTTACTTCTTTTGAACTACGATTTTCCAATCCAAACCTCCTTTACAAGTGAATGACTGAGTAGACAGGAAAATACGATCGTAGGTGTAAAGCTCTCGTTTTTGTTCTTCTTATATTTTTTAGGATATAAGAATAACAAGATATGAATATTTTTTTCAGAGAAAGTCTCACTTTTCTTTCCTTTTCTTCTTGGTTTCTAAGGAAAATTCATTGCTTGGGAAAAAGATTGTGACTTTTTAAGAGCCCTATAGACATTTAAAAATTGGACTAATAGGGAGATATTTTTTTAAAATATAATTTTAACTAAATTTTCATTAAATTTATTATTATATATATCTTTATATATAATATATATTAAGATATCTCCCCACATTTTGGGAAAGTGGCACACACCATTTTGAGGTTTGCATTAAAAAAAAATATCTCCTTTTTTGACTATATAATTTTAATTAATTATTAATTAAATTATTTTATCTATTATTATTATTTTTAAACTAAAATTCAAAATTTTAAATTTGAAAATAAATAGATTAAATCATGTTTAATCCTTAAAATTTAAAATTTAAACTATTCAAATTTGAAATTACAAATTCCAAAAATATTATCAAACTATTTAATAATATTTATTTCATAATTTATGTCTAACATTATCTAAATAATTATTAATTCAAAATTAATTAGTATTTTTCTATAGTTGTATAATAACAGTTATTACTATAATTAATATTGTCCAGAAAACTTTTCTCTCTACATATTATTTGAAGAGAGAAATACAAATTAAATAATTTAATATCTCACAATCTTACACAATTTACTATAGCAATTGAGAGTTGGAATTAGGGATCTATGGACCTATAATTCAAACTCCAATAAATTTAGACAATTAATTAAATTCTTTAATTAATATTTCTAATTTATTAATTCTAGAGATACTCCACTTTAATCCTAGAATTGCACTCTTGAAATTATAAATTAAAAATTTAATGGAAAAAAACTATCAAGTAGTCTATTGATATAATCATTACATATAAGTTAATCCTCTATGACTAATTTACAATTAGGGCTACGTTCATTCCTCTAACCTCCCTAATTATTTCTTTATCTTTAAGTTCTAATAATTCTCTAATGAACAGGTAATTCACAATCTTATTATAAATTAAGCGCTCAACTGTTCAAGTTCTGAATTATTACTTATGTTTCTTACGACTTCCAAATGGACGTATATAGATTCCATATCTGTATATTATCATTCCTAGCTATATATTAAACTATATTTTCAAGATACAAGACTTCAAAACTATTTTAAAAATAAGACTGTGTGGAGTAAGTTAAAAAATATAATTTAACAAATAGAAGTCTATTAAATACTCAGGATTACTATTACCTCATATATGACTATCTTAATAATAAAATTAATTCTTCCATGAAATGAGAGATTATTGGAGAATAAATTTTATCAGGTCCAGTCCAATATAATCAATATTATATTAAGTGCCTTTATTCTAGTGTCACTATAATAGTGATTCAGATAAAATTACCACATTCTTAATGAGAATAAACCGCACTAGTAACTTGCCAATTAAAAATTCCAAACTTCAATTATATGTTATAGGAAATTTAGATTATTTAACTGTAAGCTCACTCCTCTTGTAATTCAATAGTCGAATACTAAGTTTTAAGTATTATAAATAATCAAGGAATTTTAATATTAATATTCGAACAATGTAATATTAGAGAACGTAAAATACATCGACAAATTAAAAAAAATTATAAATTTTATTTATTAATTATTATAGCAATGTTACAAACAATCCATATATTTTAGGGCACTATCCATAACAGAATGATATCATGTATAAAAGCTTGAACATTTTCAATAGCAATTGAAGGAAGAGAAATGAGTTTTTCCTCAAAGACAATATTCCTAAACTTTTCTCCCTTCAAATTTAATATCCTCAAGAAATTTGTATATTTCTTATTTTGTAAAGGATTTATTAGAGATATCATAAATGATGAAACCTCTTAACTTTTCAGAGTACATAGTGAAATAGCAACTAAAATTCTTAAGCCCAGTTACTTTCCAGATGGCTTGTATGGCCTAACTTTAGTTAGACAACTCCGAACATGCAAGTGTCTAATGCTAAGCCTCTTACCTTTCCATAATGTATATGGAGTTTTCGCAACTACTTTAGTGGACACTTTGTTTGATATGTATATTGCAGTCTTTATTTTTCTTTTCTTAGAGTAATTTAATAAAGAAGAATGATTAATTATACCAATAATCATACTTTTTACCACTTCCTTAAGTTTTCTTTTTTATTATCACACAATATCCTTCATGTTAGGTTTCCTTAGTATTGCATATTATGGGATGATTCTATGTTGTCAGGAATTGAGTGAAGGGCTCTAGACATTGTTAACTTGATTTATCTTACCTACCATAGTATTCACTACGATTAGATTTGACAATCTTAATTTTCTTGCTTAATTGAATTTTAACTTCGGTATTGAAAACCCTTAGATACATCCAAAAATTAAGCTTCCCGTGAACCAAAAATTAGATATCCTTAATGAGAATAATTGTATATAACCATAATGTAATACTTTTGGCCATTATAAAAATCCAAAGGGAATAGTTTGCATACATCTGTATACATTAATTTTAAGACACCAAAACTCTTGTTGATACTTGATTTCATAATCTTTGTATGTATTCCTTAATACACTCAACTCGGATTTTAAAGTCCATTGAGTTAAGTAGGTCAATAATTCCATTTGACATAAGAGTATTGATTATTTTTTAAAAGATATCTCCAAAATCCTTGTGCCATACCATTGAGAAATTTTTTTAATTAATTTGTAATTTTAAACCATATTTCTTAATATGCAAGACTGACTGAATGAGGTAATTATCTTAAATTTATAAAGATTATCAATCAAAGAACTAGTAGCAAGAATTTTGAATCTTAAAAAAGACTAAATTTTACTATTTTCAAATGAACAAAAACGATTATATTTGTTCAAGTTAGAAATAGAATACTTTAAAAGTCTCTTCTGAATCCAAAAAAATAACTAGTTTCTAATTATAATCTAGATAATCTTATCTACTCTACCGAAATTATGTTACCATTGCCCAAATAGATATATCTTTCATCATCAATTTATAATCAGCTTCACAAAAAATCTTGCATGAACATACTTATGTGAATAGTGGGATCCGTATCTATTCCCTGCGTGTATTTTGGTACAAGAGCTAAATTAACTTTATGACAAACAAAATTGAGAAACACCCCTTTTTTACACACCAAAAGGCATGATTATAGGACAATCATCCTTAGATATTAAGCCTTTTTGAAAAAAAAAAAAAAAAAAGACAAATTCTTTATCCTGTTTCCTTTTGCACTCTATATTGTAATGCCATAACCATAGCTTCCTTATCCGTATTTCTTTTTCTTATCTTTATTTATTTTTCTTATTTTATCTTATCCTGAGAAGTATATACTAAGTGAATGCTTTCAATCTTTTCTCACTTTAACCTATCTTATTTTGCCCACAATAAGAAATAAACTCAAAAGATACCATTTGTCCTTAGGGGTGTTGTAACTTTTACTTAGTTGGATTGTGCGGCAAGAGAGATAAAGACTAAATGCACGAATAAGTCTTTCAAATGCTCTAATTAAAGTGTCTTTAGTTTAGAAGTGATATTAGATATCTATATAATGTACTCCTTCATGTTCCCTTAATCCTTATATTGAGTTGAAATGAGGTCCCAAAAAATGGTACTTATTTTGGCATTTTCATTTTCAACAAAATGATCCGTAATTACTTTAAAAAACATCTTAGCGTTTATCTCTTCAGGTATAATCCTCCTTATAGTTTCTGCAATGGAGTGTTATATGATCATATGACTTCTGTGATTAGAATATACTTATTGCTTAAAATTCTTCTTTACCAACTCAAGAACTTTAGACTATAAGAGCAGTAGAATATGCTGTTCAGAGTACAATGTCAAGACTATTGCAACTAAGTACAAACAAATATACTCATGCCATTACTTTAGGTTTGTTCTATTAATTACAATTATTATACTAAATATTAGCAGATATATATAAAGCAAAAAATTAACAAAAAATAAAACAAGCAATAAGCTCACAATTTAAATGTCATATATAAGCATATAATTTTAATACAAAATATACAAATATGACACATATCATATAAAAGTAGGCTACTATCACAAAATACCAAACATAAAATTAACAAGCCTTTCTTTAAGCTGACTTATTAAGTTGCAAGTAGTACTCTTAATTGCAATGATCAAATACTGACAGTAAATCTTGTTAAATAATAAACCTTCATTTAGGCCAATTTATTGTCCATATAGAAACTGAACAAGTATCATATATTCATCATCACATGTGTGTTCGTTGTTATGCTAAATAATCACCTTCCTTTGGAGCGGTCATCATCCGCATTAACAACGAACTCATAGCATTTTTATATGCAAGAATAAATAAGACTACGCAATAGAGGTCACTTTGGCAATGTATTGCCTTATCGAATCTATCCCAATATATAAAAAAATGGTGTAAAGAAAATTATCTAAAATACCCAAGCCAAGCAAGATTTTCATAAACACAAAACAAAAATAATTCAAGTTTATATCATTTATCAACTCTAAAATCCAAATAGAGTTTTCAATGGATAAATATAGGTCCTTACTTAAATTTATTTTGAGGTAATTAAATTTTATTAGTCAAGCTTTGGATTGGATCTCCTTGAATTAGGTTAAAATCGAACTCAATTCAACCTAAAAAAGGAACCAAAATAATTAAATTAGGTCAAAAATTGACCTATGTACCCAAAAGGTTCGCGTTGTAGCACCAATAAGATAGGGCTACCCTTAGCCTAAAGAGAATGATGCGACGCTCATTTATGAGCACTACAGCGCAGTATGTTTTGGTCAAAAGGCCAGAACCTTCACTTAATACTATGTTGTTGCCTGATTTGCCTGTGCTGCGACGCTTGACCTTCTGTTGCTCGATGTTGTAGCATCATAATTATGGCTCTGCGGTGCTAGGTCGAAAAACTGCAAAAAGATTGCGATCCAAAAATTGTCCAAATCACTAGAATACCTCAAATCAACAAATTTAAGCTCTCATATTCATATTCAACAACCCAAAACCCAGAATTACAACTCAAAAGCATAAAAAGGCTCAACATATCATGAAAAAACACAAATGATATATGAATAATCTGAAAACTATAAAACCTAATAGATATATATATTATTAAAACTATAGTCATACATGATCGACTTAATAATTTTAACATGAAATCCCGCTCTGATATCACTTGGTAAAAATCAAATAAGATTACAATTAAACCATAAACAACCCTAGATTATTCACATTAAAGTGACAAGTTAGGAATTATTGAGTTCACTTGAGTCCATGGCTAATCTGTTCAGGATTAAAAATAGAGAGACCAAAGGCAAAAACATGAAGAAATGTATCTTAAGAGCTTGATTCTTCCACAGCCTAAAACCAAAATCATATAATGATGAGGTACTCTATTAGTGATGGTGGCTAGCAGAGAAAGCGTATGTGAAATTTTAGGTGTAAGTGATAAGTGAATTTTGTTCACTTATTTATTCATATTTTTATCTCTTTTCGCTTAATTTCCTTAACTTTTAACTTAGTTCTTGTGTTTTTATTTATATTTCTCAGGTTTGGACTAGTTGTAGAAGTATTTGGTAAGATCAACAAATTATTAATAGGCTAAAATATGGCATTTTGAGCATAGACTCAAGTGTTGTGGTGTTGTATAGATAGCATCACAGCGATGCCCTATTTTCTACTCAGTGCCGCAGTGCTATCATTCTGATCTTTTTTGCTAGTTTGTTCAGCGCCGCGATGCTGTCCACCTAGCATGTGGTGCTAGCATTTGTTCTGGATCTTTTCTACCAGATTTGACCTAACCGCTAATGGGATATAAAAAGAATCTTTTGGGATCTGAAGAAACATCTTGGGAGGCATTTTCCAAAGCTTTTGATTTATTTTGAAGGAACAAAAGGGAATGAAGAAGAGCATGTAAAGAGAATCTCATCATTTCAAAAAGAGTTCTTATTCTCTTCCTTTGATTCTTTTGATGTTGATAGTTATTAGATTATGTTTGTTCTTTTCTACCATGAACCAACACTTTTATCTAGAGAAATTATGTAATTTGACTTGAACCTATGTGTTGTTAATTTTACAATAGCTACGCAAGTGCACGTGCCAAAACAAGTAATATAGTAGTGAGTGAGTATCGTCTCCACATGGATTGATTACCAAAATTATTTGTAAAATTTAAATGTCGAACAAGCTAGTTTAACGAATGAGAAATAAAGATTTGTAATAAAATAGCAACAATTT
>JXTB01000614.1:47983-72177 GCA_002914805.1 Parasponia andersonii | reverse complement strand
CACAGAGGAGAACAAGAATTCACTAAGATCTTTCATCAACAAGATGTGGATCCCACTCAATTTTTAGCTTCAAAATGGTCCATGAAAATGGGTTTGATAACAAATTTAATCTTTAAAATCCACTTGGGCTTCCAAGCCCAAGCCAAGCCCAAATTGTTTCCTTAACCCATTTTTCCAACAATTTTAACTACACTAATATGGACCACTCTCATTGAAGGTTCTTTTTTTTGATAAAGAAGAAACGAAATATTAATATTCAAAAGAGAGATTGTCTATTACAACTCTAGAGATACAACTGGATACCTTGTCAATCTAGCAGAAGAAGAAATTCTTAAAGTAAAGCGGGATAGGATGTGAGCCATAGGGTTCCTTTCCTGGGGAATATAATTGTAACCCATAATTCATAGTTGGTTTAAATATACATGGATGTCATTTATTATAGGCCCCCTTACAACAAGGGGTTAACTAGTTACGATCGTTGAGACAATGTTCTTGGAGTCTGATTTGATATCCTTTAAGGGAAGACTATGCTTAATGGCAAAAGGTAACCTTTCCCTTACAGCTACACATTCGGCCAGGAACACAGAATAAACTCTAGGTAAACTATGAGATAAAGCTCCTCGGACAGCCTTAAAAGTGGTCTTGAATGAATACTTCGATGCCAATGAAGTTGCCATTCTTGGGTAAGGTAGCAGCATCCACATTTACCTTTAATGTGCCAAAAATCGGTGGGCACTAATGAGCTGGATTTGATAAGCTCAGGGGCTGAGTTTGCTACAAAGAATGAAGCCTTTTGTATTCCCTTACCCAAAGATCAAAATCCTCAAGCATTATATGTGTCGGCTTTCTGGTTTTTCTATGAACTATAACATTTCTATTATACTATAGCATCCAAGTAACTACACACCAAGTTTCAAAATTCTGGTTCGTGAGAGCTTTTGAGAGATAGATTAATAAATCCTGAAAACGAAGCCCCTTAAAACTCTCCATGGTCTCCCAAAATGAACTTTGCTCCAATATGCTGAGGAGTAAGGGCACGTTACTAGCACATGAAAGGTAATTTTTTGGTCTTCCTGGCATCTAGAACCAGTGTCAGGACAGGAAACTCTTCTTTTTATAAGGTTGTGGGTAGTTGGAATGATTTTTTTAGAAAGTTGTCTAAATAAAGATAAGAATCTTACTAGGAAGATTTAAACTCCAAAGAAAGTTCTACCATTGACGTCCCATTTATGGATTTGAATTTTCTGCCTCTCCTTTAGAGTTGAGGATCATTTTGTTGCCCGACCAGATATAGTAGACTTCATTCTCCTCGTAGTGCCAGACTAGCATGTCTTAAGGAGCAGTAACACTCAATGGTTATAGCAAGAAGAGTGAGGACATCAACTTTCCAAAAGACCTTCTGAATTTTGTTCTCATTCTAGAGACCTGGAGTTAGGACTAGATCCGAAGCTAGCATGTTCTCATCCAACTTAGTTAAGACTTAAATTCACCCCAATTTAATGAAAGTCGTGAATTGGTTAAAGAAAAAAGAATTAAAAAACAAAATTTTTTAAGTAATTGTTTGCTTTTTCAAAAAAAAAAAACAAAAAAAAGATTGGGAACACTGCAAAGTCTTTTTCTTCTTCTTCTCCATCAAACAATTAATCCTCTATCTCTATCAGATTTTTTTTTTTTCTTTTGAAAAAAAAATCATTATAAGTAATCAAATAGGCAAGGCATTACGTTTTATAGATTTTTCGACAATATTTATCTAAATTTTCATTCTCATGTTTTGAATTAAAAAATAAAACTTATTGCTAATTGTTTGTTGATGTCGTAGATGTAAGTTCTACCAGGGGGGAAAAAAAAAGTGTGCTTTGCATTTTTATTGAGGAGTTTTAGTATTATCATTAAAAAAAATCATTATAGACATCGTAAAAAGAAGGAACTAGTGTTGTTTTGGTTTCAATTCCTCAAGAGTTATTTGTATTTAAATCTTCAATTCAAATATCTTTATTGTACAACGTCTTTAAGGCCTACATTTTCATTTAGAACAATCGTAGTGTTTAACATTTTTTTTTCCCGGTTATAGAGTTCAAGCCCCACTGACAATTTTTTCTCCCTATATATAACACTGTGAAATATGATTTTTAATATTTTAATTAGGGAGGGGAGGAATTAAAAAGAAATTCCTTGCTAGTATATGTAACTATAGTTTATTATGCAACAAAAGTCATTTATTATTCTGGAAATGTCGGTGAAAAATTATTATTTATTCATCCTTGGTCCGAAACTTAAACTTGCATTTTGAATCTCCTATTCCTTTATTAAATTATTTAAAAGAAACTCGGAATCAAGTAAAAATAAAGAAAGTTGCACCTATTTTCCTTGAATTACCAAGTTAAACTTACAATGCACTTATCATTGGATTGGTCTAACAACTTCCAAAGGCCTCTCGTTTCAAACTCAATGGGCCATACCTCTTTCACCAGATATAAACAGAGCTTTTAGCAAAAGAAGAAGAGAAATTTATATTAAATATCCATTTTTCTGCCTTGTATTTTACTAATAACCATTTTTTATTTTATTTCAAGAATCTCCGTTTTTCAGGTCTACATTTTATGAGCAAAATATATGTGTTTATATATTTACAATATAAATTTTTACCAGTGGTTTGTATTTACATTATAAATTTATACTTATCATATACATTTTAAAATTTATACCTTTATTTAGGTATAATTTTTATTTATTAAATTAACATTTCATGTATAAAATATTTATGTTATATATTTCTCCAAAACGGGGTATAACGAGTATTGTTGAAACAAAAACAAAAATGTGTATTTACGAAAATATGTTTAAAAGAGGTATTTTTACATACTTTTTACCAAGGGATAAAATAGGCCCAGTAATGTCCAGCCCAAAAGGCTCGCCTTTCCTTTGGATGGTCATTTTGGTAAGAGTTTTTAGGGTTTCTAACAATTTTACCCATAAAAACCAAAAAGAATTACAATAATACGGAGGTCAATTTTTTTTCTAATTTCTATAAGTTTATGTTAGAAACAAAATATCACTTTTAGAAAAGCTTTTAGAAAAATATTATTTTTTAAATGGTTACTGATTACCAGAATTTGAAAACTAGTTACCGATATATTAGTTATAAATACTTTTTATTACTAGTTACCAATACTCAAAAATTGGTTACAGGTTACTAGTTACAATTATAAAAATAATATTTTTTTAAATATTTTTAAAAAATAGTATTTTCTAATAAAAACTATACCAAATTTAAAAAAAACAGAGATCGCCATATTTTTCTATATTTTTTTTTTGAAAAGGGGTTTCAACAAAATTACCCAACTTTTAAAGGTAGAGTTAAGTAGATATCCATTTTCTAATTGTTGAATAAAAAAGCCCCATTTATAGTTTTACATATTTTTAATTCCAAAACTGCCCATCAACCCTAAAGTCCAAATTTATACACAGTTTCCCTTTTATTTTTTTTTCTACCACTATTTTTCTACCATATAATAACATAAACATTATCCTAACAAATGATCTCCTTTCAAACCTCATATGTTTTGTCCCCTCCCATCTCTCTTTAAGTCAAAAACAAAGATAATAAATTAATTGTATATTGTGGTAAATGAATTCCATATACCAATAAATTCTATATATTGGTAAATTTATTATGTACTATGGTGAATGAATTATATAATGCAGTAAATGATTTATATGCACTAATAAATAAATTATATACATCGGCAAATGACTTGTTTACTATGATAAAAAATTTATATGCATTGGTAAATTAATTATATATTATGGCAAATAAATTTTATATACTAATAAATTAGTTATATACTACAATAGATGCATTATATATATTGGTAAATTAGTAGTAAATTAATTGTATAATATAGTAAATGAATTATACATATCAGTAAATTAATTATATACTGTGGTAAATAAATTATGTATATTGGTAAATCAATTATATACTTGAATATGTCAAATTAACTTATATAGAGGTATAATGGTAAGCAAAAATCATTAAAACTTTAAAAAGGATATAAAAGTTAATAAAATAAAAAAGGAATATTTATTAACACATAGCTTAAGAAAATGGCATGTGGTATAGTTTCTCCTTCTATAAAAATAGCATACACGGCCTAATTTTCACAAGATTTTAGGGGTTCCTTTATAAATTGTAGTTTTAAAACTCAACTTTTGTAAGATAGCAGTTAAACAAATATTAGGTGAGTCTATTACCCTTATATTTTCTTTCTTTCCTCTCTTTTTTATAAAAAGGGATTATATATACACCCTAATTTTGCATAAAAGCATCTCGTTTAACAATAAAATAACTAACAAAATACAATTTAAAAACAAAAACAGACATCATATCTTTATTTCTCCTTCTTTTTAAATTTCGCAAGAACATTCTCATTCAAAATTCCCCTCTATCTTTTACTTTATTATTATTTTTAAAAAAAATTATGCGTAATTCATCTCTTCTAGTTTAAATTTATTTAATATTCTCTTTAATCTTATATTGAAGCAAAGGAAATGAAATTTCTTTACTTTATATATTTTATTTTTTAATTTTTTTCTTCTAATACTTTATGTTTCATTTTCTCATGTTAAGTATTTATTTGTTTATCTTATTTATTTTTTTTGTTCAATGATTCAATCAATTTCATGCTAAAAATTAAAACTACTATTTTATTTTAGCTCATAGATTTGTAGGGAAAAATAATTAGCTTTACAAGGTGTTTCATGTGCTTTTAACATGGCTTTTGATTTCTTGTTTAACTTGTTTTTTTATTTATTTTTGGGGTGCCTTAATAATTGTGTGGAATGCAAATATAACCTCCTTTTTCTTATAAAATCTCTCATTACAAAGATGCCCGTAAATGAAATTACCAAAAACCATAACTAAAATATCAAATAGTCTATTTAACTTCTTTGAACACACCTCAAACCCTAAAAAAATAAATAGATACACCCATAAGCAATTCATTCAATTGATCATTGGAACTCCCCTTTCTATTTCGTGTTCCCGTTTTCTCCCTATAACTCTCATTGCTGAGAATGAAACCGTAAATAAGAAAATTCAAAATTGAAACCTTATCTCACTCCTTTCTAAGTAAATCTACTACTTTATAATTTAGAAATAAATTTATATTAATTTTAGTTTTTAGTTTGTGTTTAAAAAATACAGCTTGATAAAATGTTTCATATGGCCTTATGGCCAAGAGGCCCAAAAGATCAAAAAAAATAATAATAATAAACAATATGCAAAAGCTACAAGATGATTGACACCTAATGCAATTTTTTTTCCATAAAATTAATCATTACTTTCATTTGCATAATTTTGAACTTTTTACTCAATTTGATTCTTTTTATTTATTCATTTGTGTGTTTTTTATATGAATAACATTTTAAACTGAAACATGTCAAAAATTTTTAATAAAATAAATTTGTAAGCATAAAAACAAAAAGCTCCCAGATATAATAGGTAACACAATAAAAAAACAATTTATTAAAATAATACCTAAGCATGTTTTTTGGAAAAAAAAAAAATTAATAATAATAACTCTTGGATAAATTGGTAACATAATAAAATACTTATAGTAACCTTCTAGTTTTTATTTTGTTTCTTTTAATTATTTTTTATTTTTTCAATACTCCTCCCCGTTTGTTTGATACTATTAGTAACATAATAAAATATCTATAAGTACGATTTTTTCCCTCATTTACCAAATACTAAGGTAACTTGATTGGATATTTATGGTATTTTTTTAATTTTTTTTCAATTTATTTGGATATCATTGGTAACCTAGTATTATACTTACAATATAGCTCTGAATACTATGGTAAAGTTAAAAATAAAATAAAATAATCTGATCCCAGATGAAATAGGTGGCATAATAAGATACTTATAGTAACCTCATAGTTTTTACTTTTTATTTCTTTTTTAAATACTCTTTCTTGTTTATTGAATACTATTAATAACTAAAGGTGTCAAAATGAGCCGGACCAAACGGGTCGGCCTGTATTATAACGGGCCTAGGCTCGGCCCGACCTTAGGTTAGGGTCAGGCTAGGCTATATATTTAGGCCCAACCCGTCAATCTAGCCCGCCCGTCCTGCCCACCAAAAATAATTTTATTTAATTTTTTAATTTTTTTAAAAATAAATTTAAATGCAAACTTTTTCCAATATTTATAAATATATATTTCTTCACTTTTTATTTTTCATACTTTCAAATTTCAAGCTAATTCTAAATAATTTTTCAATACTTAAACTTTTTTTTTATCAAATATTCTACTTATACACTTTTAGCTTATTTAATTATTTTAAAATTTTTATCAATAGGAAAAAAATATAACATATTATTTGTTTTTTTATAAATTTTATTTTAATATTTTCAACTAATTATACAAATAATAATCTTATTTTTTTGGATTTTTTTTTAAATTTTAAAATTGGACCAAGAACGGGCCCGCACAGGTTGGGAAAAAAAAAAAGAAAAAACGAGGATCAAGAGGATCAAGAGGACAATCATGTTGAAGATTCTCCCCATAAGGAGTATGCTCCTTCTACTAATCCTTATGATGCTTCTAAACAACGATCAAGCGATGTTATTAAAAGATGGACTGAGAGCCATTTTAAGAATTTGATTGAACACTAAGAAAAATTTGATGAGAACATTATGAGAGAATTAAAAATCTTTAGGTCTAAAATAGAAATATTGTTATCAATGCACATGCATTCTAGTACTCAGGGAGATGAGTAGCTTGAGGTAGCAAATAATAGAGTCAAGATTGATGGTAGTGATTGTGAAGGTACATGGAGTTATGTCACCCTGCCCATCTTCCAAAATGATAACGAAGATCATCAAATCAAAAACATTGAAAATGAAGTTGAAAATATTGAGAACCAAGATGATGGTATAGTTGAGGTCTCATCCCCACATCCTAGGCCAATTAAAACTAAAAAAATGTAGTCGGATCTTAGTATCACTGTACACCGATCGTACTAAAAAGAAAAAATTTAGAAAAGGCAACGGAAATATGTTTAACCCATTTCGTCCAATTGACCTCCAAAAGGAAGAAGCATTTAATAAGTAGTTTGAGGAAAATGACAAAAGGTACTTTATACGTGCATTATTATTTCTATTATTATGTCCTTTTATTTTATTATTTTTTCCTTTCATAATCAAATTGCAAAATTTACTTTTACAGCTTGTTGAGTGACTACTTAAGAGAGTTCTTTGAGAAAATTTTCAAGCCTGGGTAATAGCTAGAAACTCATGTAAGTTCATCATACTTTGTTGTTCGTCTATTGTTAGAGACAATACTATTATACTCAATTCAAAGTATTTAATGGACTTATAACTTTACAAATACAACACATGGATGAGACATTGTATTGCTTGAGAAAAAAGTTTCAAAAGTATGATGACCTTTTTGAGCAAAAAGTTACCATCGTCAATGACATATTTTCTTAGTGGATTCGTAGACACTGGAAGGCATTTTTAGAACTTAAAGGCTCCAAAAGTTATGCATTTGAAATAGAATTTATTGAATATATTAATAGTGTGAAGCCACTGAAAAACAAGGCTTGGGAAAATGTCTATTATATATACATGTCGTTGAACATAGAAAATAGGCATTGGATATCTTTGGCTGTGCAGCTATATAAATAGCAAATTTTGGTATTTGATTCCAACTTCAAGTGTGTTTCTGATGATTACTTGCAGTAGTATTTGGGGCCATACAATATGATGACACCATACTTGATAGCAAATATCTTCACAAGATACCTGAGCCATTTGAGTATATTAAGATGCCTAACATTCCTCAAAACCAATAAAGGTGCATACACTTGTAAACCTTGTACATATACCTAACATTCCTCAAAACCAACAAAGGTGCATACACTTGTAAACCTTGTACATACTTTCTTATAATTTCTTGAAATTAAATTTATCTTGTCTTGTTTCCATGTAGTGGGGATTGTGAAATTTACGCCATCAATTATATTGAATTTTATATAAATGGACTCGACTTATCTGAAGTTAATGATAATAAAATTGGTGTCTTTCAGAAGAAGATGTCTTGTGAAATTTATAGCAGAGATTGGGATCCCTAGGGTTTATGATAGAACTTATCTTGCTATTTTGTTAGTTTCAACACTAATTAGATTGTAAATTGGAAAATATATTTTAAAGTTATTATTTGTTCAGGTTCGTTGATTTTCTTAAGATATTTAGGACATTTTACTAGTCTAACTACTAGACACAATTGTCTAATAAGAAAATATGTTTCTGGAAATTATGTCTAGCTAGTTGACACTATTATCGAGCTTTCCAAACAAGGAGTCTAGCTATTAGATATGAGTTGTCTAGCTCTCCAAATACAATATCTACAGGATAGACACTATTGTCGTACTTCTTAGACAAGTTGTCTATCTAATAGATACTTTGGTCTAGTTTTCTAGACAAACTATCTATAAGGTAAATACTATTATCTAGATTTCTAGATAAGTTATCTATCTACTAGAAATGTTATCGAGCTTTTTAGGTATTATATCTATTGACAAGATACTAATTATAATGAAATAAAATTTGACATATAAAACTATAAACGACCTCAAGAAGTAACACGATTTCAAAAAATAACACATAAAACTATATACAACCTAAAGAAGTATACGATTCTAGAAAATAACATATAAAACCGTATACGACCTAGAGAAGTCTATGATTCTATAAAATAACATATAACATCGAATACAACCTAAGATTATTTTGAGAATTTTATAATTATTTTTTATTTTATGAGAAATTAATATTATTCTTTAAACTTAGTCATTACTTTATTCTTTATAGTTACAAACTCAATAACTATGTGTAATGTATATGGAGCATGGGAAAATTTCCTTGTATTATGACAAATGTTGTATATGAAATGTAATCTAAATTATAGTGAATATCTTTGCTACATTATCATATGTTCTTCAATTGCTAGAACAAAACAAAAGCGTGCCTTTCCCAGACAAAAAAAGACAAGTTTGAACACCCCAAAATACCAAAACATTTTACGGCTTATTAAGAACAAAAATTGGGCTTTTACCCAGTAAACTTTACAAAAAAGTGTGCTTGTGTAAGGGAAAAACAAGAAAAAGAATTTGTCATTTCAAAGCTTTTTCCTTAACCTTTTCTGATTTGTACCAAAGTCTATATGGAAATTAGAGAATGAAGCAAAAGCCAAAAGGGATTTTAAAAAAATATTCTCTTTTCATCTCCAAGGGAGATTTTTTTGTTGTTTTTTTTTAAGGAATCCTTACCATTCAAACTAGGTAGTACTACACTCAAAACTATAAATTTTTTCCCCCGAACTTCTATGCTTTGGATTGTGTTTTAAAACTTATCTCCCAATCATTTTTCTTTTTAACAAATGAAACTTTAAGCTTTTCGAAAGGTCTCCTAAATTAAGACAATCTTATATATTCTACTCAGATTCTTCGTCCAAAATTGTTATTATCTTGTTATAAAATTAAAAATTAAAATACTGTAACTGATTGATCCTCATGTATTATGTAGAAATGCAATGACCAATAATTTTTTTAAAAAAATCTGGGTGAAAATGAGCTTTCCCAGGAATAGGATGACAAGATAGCATGACTGTCATAGATAGAGACTAGCTTTTGATTTTGAAGCATAAAACAAACAAGGGTAGAATCTTTTGAAAATAATTTGAATTGAGGAGAACAATACAAGACCTGACTCATTAGGGGGATCCCAATGGATTTGTTTGCCCCAGCTGCACCATACAACCTCTGAATATAACCCTACATTTTCTTCTGACATAGATAATTTACCAACTCTTTGGACCCAATTTATGCTTTTCTGTCCTTAATTTATAAATAAAAAATTGGTTTGGTATGTATGAGTCATGACGAGGAATTTTCAGGCTGAATCAGTAGATACTACTATACTAGATGTTCATGGTCGTACTCCTATTCTTGAGTTTGTTGCGATTAATTATCTTGACCCATGACAATATAAGCAAATTGACTGTATTCAATTATTCGAGGCAAGAAGTGGATGTATTGGATTCTCTTTTCTACTTCAACATTTGGTTTATGGATTAAATTTTTGTTTGTTTATTTGTTTCTTTTTATTTATTTATTTATTTAAAGAACATAATTTAGCTCAGTCACTATATTGGTTTTAGTTTCAATCATTTGTCCTTTCTTTTACATTATATTTATGAATATAATGATAGTGAGGAAATAAATGTAAGGCTGTTTTGGTTACATGTTTTCTCCAGTGAATGAATAAAAAAGTGGCGTACATGTTTTACCAACTAAAATTCAAGGTTAGTCCGATTACAAAATCATTTTCGACACAATGATTTTTCATTATAATCATAGCATAAAGCATTGTCTACAAGTAATAAGTATATGAAATGTTCCTCTTTTTCTTTCCCTAAATTTGAGGTAACATAAAGCTATACTAATCTTTCCTAACTCCTAGGCTAGACGATAGAACAAAACCTCTCTCACACTCCCTAATATTTTCCTTCTTATCCAAAGCAATATTCTATAGTTCTAACTTGTAAGCTTCAAAATCAGATGGCACGCCTAAATTTAATAGAACCAAAGCACCTACTCCCTTTGATACGTGTAGAAGTCTGTAAATTGCGACCTAGATAAATAGAATGAAGACAGTCTTTTGTATTATCACTATGTTTTTTATGTTAACCACACCTCTGGCTCTCGAACTTACACATGTAAACTCTTGCTCGAACTATATAGGAGTTGAACATTTTGGTCATTGCCAATCCAATTTCATTATTTAGTCCAAGACTTGAACGTACAGGTTATAAGGTTTTTTTTTTTCCCTTCCCTGAAAGGGACAGGTTATAAGGTTTTAGATTTACAAAATGAAACTTTAAAATACGCAAGTAGGTCCAAATTTTTACGACGAAACAAATTGGTGAAAGTGTACTGAAACTAATCTTATCACATATAACAACATTTGCATATTTGCACGGATTTTTTTCCCCTTATCTTAGTAGTAATATGTATATATTTTTTCTCTCAGAAAAAATAAAGCATTGTGAATGTGATTTATCTCACCTGACTCTTTCTAGAAAAATAGCTTTATCATGATAATGCTCGTGCACCTTATATAAAACATCGAGAGTACATTTTCATCATTGATATGTTGGATTTAAAATAATTTTCATAGTGAAAGATTAGTCCAGAAATATTCAATAAATTTTCTCAAAATAATTGACTATATAAGTGCATAGAATTAATTTATAGCAAATAGAAATATACAATGAGAATAGATCTAATATTTTTTGTAACTTATTAGTGAATCCTAATTTTTTCTGTCTTTTAAACTACGATTTTCCAATCCAAGTCACAATATAACTGGATAAATATGTGTACATTATGTGCAATTTCTTAAAACTCACATTTTAGGCCATTATAATATTCTCAATATATGAGATTGCAAAAGTTTATTCTATAGAGAATAAGAAGACCCTCTTTTCTTTCTCTTAGGCCATTATAATATTCTCAACATATGAGATTGCAAAAGTNTTTAAATTAATTAATAATAATTATTATTAATTACATATAGATAAACTATTTATCTAGACAAAGTGTGTAGTAACATAAATAATGTAATATCCAGTATAGTGTTTGTAAGAGGTGGAATTAGGGACCTGTGGACATGTAATTCAAGCTCCAATAAATTATGACAATTAATTAAACTCTTTAATTAATTTTTCTAATTTATTAATTTTAGTATTACTCTACTAAAAGTTTGGAATTACACTCTTAAAGTTATAGAATTAATTTAATCAGAAAACAACAAGTTATCTATTGATTTAATCATTACATGTAGTTCAATCCTCTATAGACAATTCATAATTAGAGCTAAGTTATATTTCATTTATCTCTCCAATTATATCTTTATCCTTGTGTACCATTGATTCTCCAATGAACAATTAATTTATAAATCTATTATAAATTGAGTACTCAAACTGTTCAAGTCCTGAATCAATACACAAGAGAATCATCTTTCTAGCATCCTAATGGAAGAAATGCAGTCCATATCTGTAAGCTATATTTCTATCTACTCACCTCTTCATGGTCCCAAGATATAAGTATTTTGATCCGTTTAAAGAACAAACATTTAATAAGTATGTTAAAGAATATAATATTATAAATAGGAGTCTATAACTACTCAGGATTACGATTTATTTACATATGATTATCTAGTGACATTATTTGAACTCTCAACAGTTAACAGAATTTACGTAAGATTCAAATCATGTCTGGTCTAGTCCTATATAATCGAATTATATAACTATCTCCATTGTGATGTCAACATATCAATAGTACGGATAAGATTATTACATTCTAAATGTTAATGGACCGTACTAATAAATTTTAATTAAAGATCTTAAACTTTAATTAATTATTATGAACTATATTTAATTTATTATCCATAAATTTAATCTTCATGTATATAATACTTATATATTAAACTTATGGTCACTTAAATAAACGAGGAATTTTTTGATATTTAAAGACATACAAATTATATGCAAATTTAAATAAAAAAAATATCATTTTGTTAATTTAACAATTGTCCAAATTATTTATTTTAGGGTATAAATCCTTACACGATAACAACTCACTCAAAATACTCAAAATCGACACTAATTGCGCCTACCAAGCACTGAAAACTAATAACCATACATATATACTATAAAAACACAATGATATTGCCAAGGGAAATCATAATCAAAACAAGCAAAATAATTTGGTTCGTCACTCAAAAGCCAGGGCATTCTCTCAACAAAACAATCAAGCGTGTGAGAAATTGCAACCCTTTTGGAGATCATATTGGAAAGACAATGATAATTAATCTCTTAGTACGCACCGTGTTAGTTCCACTTACCAAAAGGAGATAGCTAGATTTTGATAGATGTTTAATAAAATCTATACATAAATACACCCTACAACCACCAAACTTCTGCATCATGCCATTGATTCCACCCCCCACAAACTTAATAACACCTTACTGCATGACACAATATTAAACACCAAGATAATTAATTAATAAAATAAAATCCAAGCATAAAAACATTACATGCAAAAGGGAAAGCACCACCACGTGAGTAATTGAATCCTTCTCTCCCCATTAACCAATATGGAGATATTTGGGTGCTTTAATTAGACTCTAAGCAAGTAAATACTAAGCTCGGGCCCACCCGAACCATCCGGGTTCATCATGTAAAACGCCTCCGAGTCCTTGGATCCCACAACTCGCTCAAACCTGGCTCTCATATACATAAGCTCACCGACATCGGACCCACCACCACCACCACCTCCTCCGCCACCACATTCCGGCAAAACTCCGGCACCCATCGAAATGGGCTCCACGGCCTTCAAAACCTTCCACTCCTCGGGCCCACATTCCTTTCGGGCGGCGAACCCACATTTCTTTCCGTTACAGTAAGTCCTCCAAAGCGGCTCCTCAAGCAGCTTCGACTCCTTCGTCTTATTCTTATTCTTATTATTACTATAACCATTCTCTTCCTGAAACGACGTCGTTTTGGTCTTCTCGCACTCCAGAGCGATCCGGACCAACCCGGAGGCCATTTCCCGGACCAGGACGCTGGTGGGCATGGCCAGCTCGATCAGGAAGGCCGGGCTCAGCTTGGCCTCTTCCTGGAACGCGAAGTGGACGTGGCCTCTCCGGTACCCGAACAGGGTCCCGACGACCCGGTTCCCGAGGTGGTGGTCGGGCAGCCGGGTCTTGGCCCCGAAGACCGTCAGGGCCGCCGACCGGAGCTTGGAGACCCTCGACGGCTTCTTCCTCGCCGGCGCCGGAATCTTGAGATGGTGGGCATGGATGTTGTGGTTATTGTGGTCTTCTCTGTCGTTAATGTCGTCGAAGAAGTAGTGGGAGGAAGACGAGGAGTTGAAGGCGTTGTTCAAGATCTCTTCGTCGTCGTCTTCTTCGTCCTCGAACCTCTTCTTCCAGTGGAAGTTCAAGTAGCGTCTGGAGAATGAGAATGAGGAGTCGTGAGGGGACTTAGCGGCCATGATTGTCTTCATGATCTTCGCTAAAAGAAAGTAAAAGCTACAAGAAGAAACAAATCTCAAATGAGAGGGGGAGAGAGAGAGAGAGAGAGAGAGAGAGAGATGTAGACAGTAGAGGGAAGGAGGTGTTCCTCAAATGTTGGGTATGACTATGGGGAAGTAGTGGTAGTAGAAAATAGAAAATCTATTTGATCAACAAGTTACTAGACTTTGGTGGGTGTGATTTTATTCTCTATTCATTTATTTATTTTTAAATAATTTTAGTGTGACTGGGACTGGTGAAAGTGGAGAGAGAGAGAGAGAGAGAGAGAGAGAGAGGGAATCGTGACAAAAAGAAGGTGAGCAACCCACCTAACAAAAACAGGGAGACCGAAGAAACTGAGAGATTTTGTATTGTTTTTTTTTTTTTTCTTTTTTTTTTAAGGTACAGCTTTAAGGAATTAAAAAAGCCTTAATTTAGTTAGTTCAAGGTTTAAAAAGCTTGAGAGAGTTAGTGTTAAAATCTTAATAAAGAATATGTATTATTTTTTTAAAAATTTATAATAAATAGTAATTATTAGTTAAATTAAATTTAAAAAAAAAATTAAGAGGCAATATTTAGAGAATGATTAAAATGAAAAATTAACGTGGACAAAAGAGGAGATATCATAATTTTGATTTAGTTTAATATTATTTATGTCTACACCTGTATTATTTAAAGTGTTTTTAAGCTCTCAAACTATTAAAAGTTTTGACAACTAGACCCAAAAAAAAAAATGGCACATGTGATTTTATTGATATCTAGTCTCAAATATGAATACTTCAAAGAATACGACAGACTCATAATTTTTCTCTCTATTTGTCCAACAAAAACACGTTCTTAATGGGGGTAAAATTAAATTTCTAATAATTCGACGGGTATATTTATACATTTCATGTAGTTCGGGGACAAATATAATCTAAACCGTTTTTATTTTTTTATTTTTATTTTAAATAAGGGTAAGGGGGGAGACATATGGGCAGGTGTTATATTGCTATTTCGCCATCAAGAGTTGGAGGGGGGACTAAGGCGTTGTGAGGGTCGGGGCGTGCAGAAAATGAGGGCAGTGTGACCTCTGGAAGGTGGGTTGCATTGGGAAGACAGTTTTAAGGGCAGAAAAAGGGACTAAAGTCACTGGCCACACACTCACCAACTGTACCCAACAAGGACTAATCTTTACCACAGCGGCGCCCACCTGTTAGTCCTCCTTTTGTGCTCCCTCATCACTAGCACCAATGAAACAGTATCGTATCAGCTATAGTAGCCACCCATTACCAAGTAGCCACCTTAGTGTTCTGTACCCCAATCTGGCCTCTCAGCTTTGAGATATCATTATCGTTTTAATTGTCGCAGATAAATAGGTAATCCGCCGATAAAAGTGTTGGTTTTAGTATATATTCTCAAGGTTTGGATTCTACTTTAATGAATTGTTATTATTATATGCCGTATTATTTTAAAAAATAACAACGCACATGTTTTGTTAATAATAACAATTTCCTGTTGAATTATATTTACTGTGCTACTTATTTTTATTTTATATAATAATAAATTTTGAATTATATAATTATTATAACAATGTTTCGTTTGTCATAAATTATGAAATATTTAACAGAATTAATTTATTACAAAGTACGTAATTTGGTGACTATAGTAAAAAATGAGAGTGAATTTTCAACTTACATATTAGACTATTAAGACTTATGTAATTATGCTTATGTAATTATTACATTAATGACTTTTTTTTTTCCATAAACTATTAATAAAAATGAATCATATGCAAAGTATATAATTTGATGAGAATGAAATTCTAACCAATTAAAGGAAGTAATATCTAATTATACATTTTACTCATGACTAAAATCTATTTAAAAAAACTAATAGTTTGTAATAAAAAGGGTTATTGTTGTATCAATTGCATAATTTATGGGTCATTAGTATGTAAATTGAGAATTTAATGACAAAAATAATATAATGAGTATAATTCAAGAGTTATTACTATTATTAACCTTTTTTTTTTTCAGAGACAAGGTAAATGTTTCTACATATTATTTGAATAGTCAAAATTTTATTTTTACCCTATATTTTTGCCAAATAAAAAAGATGTAGAAGGTAGATGTGGTGTAGCCAAATAAAATCACACTTGCGGAGTTTGTCGACAACCACTCACAGCTTATTTGGCATGATTTTTAGACGGTGTTTTTTTCACTTCCTGAGTCCATAAATAACTTTTGAATATTTTTGAAATATCAAAAACGCTTCTAGTCATTGAAAGCTCAACTAGAAGAAGTGAGACTCATGTGACTTTTTGTATAAAGAGCTTCCAAAAATATATAATTTTTTCTGTTTTAATGAAAATTTATATTTCTATATTTAACTTTATTTAAGTAAATGACAAAAAAAATTGTCATTTAGATCATCAAATCAAAATTGCAAATATATCACTAACCAATATACTAAAAGGTATGACTTTATCTTTTTTTTTTATTGCATAAAAATATGAACAAAAATTATCTCAAACAGGACCCCAATATATTGGGATTGGGGTTGGCGTTACGGGAGCTACTCGAACTATCCCAACATTTTAACAAATTGGGATTGGGGTTGGCGTTACGGGAGCTACTCGAACTATCCCAACATTTTAATTGTTAAAATGTTGGTTGTTCTTATTCTATTTTATAGAGTATACCCTAACAAATGGTTGAAATCCGTGTGAGATGCTAATGACTATACTAATGAATGTTGATTGTAGTATTTATTTATTTTACATTTGTACCATTTAGATATAACGTTTGGAAGTACACAATATAATCTTTACTATAGAAATCGTTTTTTTTTTTTTTCCTTTTCCCGTCCCGCTTAGATTACTTATTTCTCATTTTCCCGTACATCTATGACCATTGGCTATTTTCTCGTTTTTACTTGTTTCAACATCAACATAACTAGGAACCTAAACATATATCCGCATAACTAAAATGAAAATTTGACTATTCATAGATCTGAACTGCCTGAGACTTCCCCAACTATTTTATGGTATTAGTTAAGCCATCATCATATCTACAAACAATTTCAATTTGAGTCAGCTATTTCCAACAAATACCTACACAAATGTTATTTTAATATTCATAATTTAGAAATTTACATCAGTGTAGAGTATCTAATCATAATGGCTATTCTACCCACCTACCCATTAACTTCTTTCGGCTGAGACTGTGATAGGTATGGTAGTTTTCAGTAATTTTCTAGTTATGTTGAAATTCTTTTATATAATAGATCCACTTTTTTTTCTCTCTCTTTTTTTTTTTTTTTTTTGTTTTTTGGTAATGAATGAAATAGATCCACTACTTGAAGTCTTATAACCCCATTGAATGTTTTGTCTCCTTGAACTGCATATGTTTCTCATGTGAGGCAGATTTTTCTTACTTCTTTGGTCAAATTGATTCATTTTAGTACCTGTTAGCACCAAAAGTCCAAGGATCAAAGAAACTAGGATAAAAAGAATTAAATTAATAATATTCAATTTTCCATCGGCCGACCAGATATCTATCACAGGTCAACTAACCTTGACCTATAAACCAACTACTTGAACTGAGATATAACAGATAAGGTTCTAGATATAACCACTAATTGAATAATTGATGTGATGAGTACAGTGACTTATTTATATGTTGGTGAAAATTCTATCACATACATAATAATATATGATAAGCGTACAAAAATGGGTTGGTAAAACTTGTTTAACACTTCATAAAGAAATATAAGAACAATCTTAAAAAAAAAAAAAAGAAGTAAAAGAGACAGAGAATCACGGGATAAAGTACATAGTAACTTCTAGCTTACCAAGTCTACCAACCAATGTATCTTTCAAGATAACTAGTATATGTTGTGATGAATGATTTAGCCAATAACATGATGACAATTTATCCAGATGAAAATTCGAGGAAAAAAAATACTAATCCAGATGAATACATTATTGTATAGTACTTCTATTGAATTCATCCAAAAGACTAAGATAATTAGCTGGTGCTGGGTATTCGGCTCAACAGTTAAATAAAAACGAATATGATATGATCGAATTCCTTCATTAGAACAACTCTTTGACACTGCCTAATACTTGAGAAAAGTGGACCTATTTCTGTCATTTTATAATAATAATGATTCTGGGCCTATAAGCCTACGATTTCCATGTTTTCAGGGATAAAACCAGAATAACTGTGAACACCTTCAAAACTAAATTACTACTTTTTTCAGATGTTAACTAAATTTACCATTACTATTAAATTCTACTATTTTTGAGAGCAAATTACTCAATAATCTATCAAGAATTCATCAAAAATCCGTCAAGAATCTATCAAGATTATCATTAACATTAAGAATCTATCAAGAATCGTCATGATTGTTAATAATTTATTTTAAAAAGTGATATAATGGTAGATATAATTAATGAGAAAAAAAAATAATATTCACCTAATTTATTCTCAGAACTGAAAAATGTGGAGAAATGTTGATAAATACTTATTTTTAAAACCATATTTTCATAAATACTAATTTTTTATTTTTATTTCATAAATACCTATTTTTATATCTTTTTTTGGAGAAATATAGACTATCATTGTCTTACACATGAAATGTATCTCATAGTATACATTTAATGTCAGCGAGAATTAATTATAAAGAAAAAACAAACTGGTAAAACATAAGTAACTAGAGAGACAATTCTCAATCAACAAGGGCAAAATGTAATATGTATTTATGTAGCTATTGGTCAAAAAGCATCTTTTGTGGCTCAGGTGGTGACTACTTTATAGGATTGGGGAGCAATAGAATACACAATTGTGGTGGCTGAAATGGCGAATTCTCCGGCTACATTACAATACCTCGCTCCTTACACAAGAGCAGCTCTTGCTGAATATTTTATGTACCGAAAATAACACATATGGTATATATCGTGGTCTATATTTCATGAATAAAAAGTACACTAAAAATTAGTACACATTTTAAAATGTATAATATTCATATTTTACATATAAAATATGTATCTCATGGATAAAATTTACATCAAAAATATGAACCACTTATATTTTGTATATGAAATGTGGACCCTAAAAACATGTATTTTTGAAAAAAAAAAATAAAAACAGGTATTTACGAAAAAAGTTTTAAAAAATGGGTACTAGACATAAATTTCTCAAAAACGTGCTTCATAAAACAGGGCCCTATGTGGGCTTTTTTCGGGCTGGGAAACTGAGGCATAGAGATGGTTACCCTCTATGAACTCCTCTTTCACAATTTTCGTTACCTTAATTTATAATGCCTTAAGGCTGTTTGTTTTCTTTTTTAATTAAAGCAAGTGGTCACATTCTGCAACTGGTATACTGTTGGAATTTGGCTAAATAATAAAAATATGAACAAAACCAAAGTCTCACATCGCTACAAAATAGATAGGGAGGAGGCTTGAGCGTATATAAGGAAGCATTTCAAGTATTTCGAAAAATTCTATTTTAGTGCATGCGATTAAAAAAAAATTTCATATTGCGGAATAGGTACACTATATCTCTAGTCAGAATGACTGGAAGAATACGACTAGCATTCCTCTTCTACAAAATATTCAAGCATACAAGGATTTACATGTGCAGAACACACCACTTTCAATGAGTTCATTAACGCAAAGCAAGTTTGTCAATCAAAATCCAATATTTTGTCAATACATACACCTTTACTCATAGTTGAAGAGAATGCTAAGAAAAACTTTTCGGTGGGGCAAAATGAGATGAAGCAAGACCAATGTTGCATACATGAGAACAGAACGAAAACTCAAAAGCACAAACTGAGAAGAACACGAAACTAAATTGCTCAATTAGATTAGAAGAAAGTCTTAAGCATTTCCAGAATCCCAAAATACTACAAAAATAAAGAAACTATTTGATATAATTTGAGAAAGTTAAAATACATACTACGTAATAACTCTATTGCTAAGCAATTCTAGCCAACTGGAAAGGGATCGAAGCCGCTCAGCACCATCTTTTCCAAGGGCCAAAAGAGAGGTTTAGGGAGATTGTCCCACGCGTACCAATCCCAACCGTCACACTTGTCCGGCTCAAGATTTTGGGGAACTTGTTGAGGGTCTCCCAAGGATGCACGCATGAAGACAGTCACATAATGGGACGGCTTTGGTTCTTGCAGGAAGACATTGTTTGTGACTGTGAGAAACTCTATCTTGCAAATGTCCAAACCAGTCTCTTCCTTTACTTCTCTTGCAGCACAAATCTCAAAGCTTTCTCCTAAAATCAAAACATGGCGGAAAGTTATGAGTTAGCTAGCTTAATTGGTGGATCCACATTTAAATAAGCAGAGTAAGGGTGAAGCAGTACAAAGTAGTAGCAACCCCTTATCCCTAAATCCAGTGTAAAATCCATATTCGGTTCAGATATTCTATTCCAGTGAGCTTAAAACTAGCACAAGAATTAGTAGGAAAATTCATAAAAATGAAGGCTGCTATGAATAAAAGAAGTTTGTTTGACTGCGGCTAAAGAAAATGTCAAATATGTTAAAGGAAAGCAAATACTGAAAGCATTGGAAACATAATAAGAAGTACACATGATTCAACCGCAGTTTACCCTTTAAACCTCTCCAAAGTATAGTGACAATTTCTTTCTCGGAAGTTGTAAAATGTCAAAGTTTAGAGCTGGTAGCACTAGATCCTAGTACATATTCAACTAAAATCTTGTTAAGGTGAAACAAAAGAGTTGGTGAAAGATAATATTAGTTCCCAACAAACAAATCTTAATGTAAAGCATATAAATATAAAATATGGTGTCCAAGGCATGTATGTTCTCAACAATCGAACTCTAAAGAAGCCGAGTTTTCGATGATAGGATTAATCAAACAATATTTTAGAAATACCCAACTACAAATAACTGAAAAAGTAACAACCATAATAAAAAAAGAAAATGGAAAAATAAGAATAACAATAGTATTAGTGGTAGAGAGAGAAATAATGACCAAACTCAAGATGGCCACCAGGGAGGGCGAAGGTAGATTGACCAACGGAGGAGCAACGCTTCCCCAGTAAGACGGTTTTGCCCCTCAACAAGAACACCACAACTGCTACTCTTGGCACCGGCGCCGCTGCCTCGCTTCCATTTTTCATGCCTAACAACAAACAATCTCACTAGTCAGAAACCTAAACCTGGAAACTGAGGGTGCCTCGGCTCAGGCTCAGGCTCAGGCTCAGACTCAGGTCAGGTCAGGTCAGGTCACGGGAGGAGAATATTATTATTTTTATCGGTCCAAGTCCTTTTTTTAGTTTTTATTTTCATGGCTCTGACTGTATAGCCGATGGACTGTGTCGTGTAACGCTGTAATTGGCTCCTTAACTAGCAGCGCTTCCTTCCTCCTGCTGCTCCAATTTCATCTTTTAAAAAATAAATAAATAAATAAAATTTTTTGAAAACACCTCACTGAGTCATCCTTTCGAAGTAAAATAATAAAAAGCTAAAACTTTCCACGATTTTTTTTTTTTTTTTTTTTCCTGAAGGACTTTCCATGAGATTTTTTAACAAGAGCTATTTTGAGGAGTTGAGAACGTCACACACACACACGCACACATAAAGATATAAATGAGAAGTGCTAAATGAAGTTTAATATTTTAGTGTAATCCAAAAACACCATTTTTATTTTAATTAAATATAATGTTTAACTCTATATTCTTATAAAAATAAAAAATATTCCACTATTTTCAGTAATACCCCTTCTCTTCTGGGTCAAATCTTTTACTATTTTTTTTTTTTAAATAACGGTAATATACCCTTGGGATATTTATATCCAAACTACACATTATTGCATTGTTTAAATTATCTTAAAAATTATTGAAAAAAAATTAACAAAATTTCCCTATATTTTGAAAAAATAAGTGTAATTTTTGTTTAATTAAAAAAAGAAAATTAAAAAATGGAAAATTTTGGTAACAAATTTTTGAAAAATATTTAAGCTATTTTAGATATTACATATTATAATTAAATTAAAAAGGTTCACATTTGAAAAATAAAGAATATTTTTGAGTATATTTTTTATTTTTATGAGAACATACGTTTAGCTAAAACAAATGAAATGTCTTCGGGATTATCTCATTAATAATGTGCATTATCCATATATATATATATATATATATATATATATTCATAGTTGCAAGAGAATACATAGAAAAATCTTTTCGGTGGAGGAAAATGAAACGAAGCAAGACAAATTTTACATGCATGAGAGTTGAAAGAAAACTCAAAAGCACAAATTGATCATAAAAGCACTAAACTAGATTGATAAATTACATTAAAAGAAGCCTTTATAAGCATTTCCAATATTCTATACCAAGTGAAGTTTGGAATATCAAAATCTTACATCGAAAACTTAACTTATGTCGGTAATGTGACATTAATTTTAGCCATATGAATTTACATAATTTAGTCCTTCTTTCAAAAAAAGGAATGGTTAAGATGAATATCACTTCATGTTAGGGGTGATAATTTGTATTGTGTCTTATTTAATTTAATTAAATCGTATCTTTAACAGGTTAACCTACGTATCACATGTTTAAAAAAAATGACATGCAGATTGATGGGTCAAAACGTATATAAATAATATAATTGTTGACTTACTCGATTTTTTTAATTAAGTTTTACTATAGTAAAAAAAATTAGTTCATTATCTTTATGTTTTTTTTATTTAAACTACAAGAAATTCATGAAAATTATTTTTTTTAAATAATTATTTATTATAATTTATTAAAAAATTACTTAATCATATCAATTCGAGTTAATTTCATGTCAAGTAGGTTCAGGTAATTATACTGATTTTGAGTCGTGTTATCATATCATGACCTATATTATTACCCCTATCTCATATGATGTAAGTTTTTGGTATAAAATACTAGTGTACCTAGTATTACTTTTCAATACCACTACTAAAACAGGTATAAACCATTTAATATAATTTGAGAAAGTGACTGGAAAATACACACAACATGATAACGGTATGATAGCATCTCCAAAAGATGTGGCCAATGTTAAATTTTGATATTTGGCTAAAAAATGGCTCTCTAGTTGTATCTTTTATTTGACATAATTTTAACATGTACTATTTGTTGTGCCAAATATAAAATAAAGAATAACACATATTAAATTATAGCATGTGATATAATTTATAATATCATTACTATTTGAAGTATAAAATATTTATAATGTTCACAAAATTGTCAAATTCAATATATTTATATATGTATGTGTATATATACATGTATATATAGGTTCAAAAAATTATCAAATTCAATAGGGCATCAATCCAGTAAGTATCTTTTTTTTACCTATCTACAAGTATTGTTTTGCTTAATTAAAATTCATCAGACACATTTTTTATGGTAAAAGCTGGAGAGAGAAAAGAAATTAAAGAATGAATATTTATTTTTATTTTTTTCTAACCATGATAGTTGTTAGATAATGATTCAACAGTTAAAAAAATACTTATTAGATCAAGAAATATATATATATATATTTCATTTAATTTTATTTACAAATTTATCCTGAGGGTTCCTAGTATTTACCCGTGAAGAGTCAGCCAAGGTAGGATATTATAAGCTCTTTCAAATAGCCAGAGTTTCTCTGATAGCACACCATGACTTTGACGAGATTTTAAGCTTCTCTAGAGCTTAACATATACTACTTAAACTTCCTGAATATAAGTGCATACTAGTATTGAGCCTTAGGAACATTTCTATGAGTTTGGTAATTTCTCTACTAACTAATAGAGGATCTCAAAGAAAGGGTTTAGAGACGAGTCATGTTTTAGAACTCACGAATCACAAATTTTATTATTTTTCACTCTACCTTCTTCTGAGGGAAGAATGGAGATTTATACAACTCCAGAGACCTTACCCCTATTGGGGAAGGAATCTCTTTTTACAAAAGGAAAAGACAAATACTGATTAAAGGAGAAGGAATCTCCTTTTTACAAAAGCTAAAGACAAACACTGATTAAAGGAGAAGGAATCTCCTTTTTACAAAAGC